>JAJOOH010028732.1:0-28449 GCA_029582605.1 Solanum gracilifrons
AATTTTTACGTCAATACCCCCGTCACCCCGTCAATTTTTTTTTAAAAAATAAATTATATTTGAAAAATATTTCAAATTTAATTTTTTTCATTTTTTACGCCACTCCCCTACCCCGCCACCCCCACCCGGGCCATCCCCGTCAACTTTTTTTAAAAAAATAATTGGTTTTTGCAAAAAAAATTCATTTTTACTCCACCCCCACCCCCACCCCTATCCCCCTCCCCGCAACCCCCCACCCCTACCCCGCCACCCCATCCAAGCCGTCAAAATTTTATTTTAAGAAAAAAATGTTTTTGGGAAAAATTATTTTCCTAAAGAGTATTTTTTAGTCTTAAGCCAAAAATAAAAAATATTTTCTTAAAAATATTTTTTATTCACCAACCAAACATTAAAATATATTTTCCAAAAAATATTTTCTACTCACCAACCAAAATGAGAAAATAAGTTAGAAATCCACTTAATTTCGTATTTTCCAAGTTTCCAAGAAAACATTTTCCTTCCTGCCAAACGCAGCCCAAGCTAAAAATAAATAAGAACTATATTATTCTTATATTTTACATAAAGCTAAAATTGTCAGAATTAAAAATCCACTAACCAGGTGCTCAAAATTAAAAGTAAGCGACCATCTAAAATAAAAATAAAATCCATATATTCTCGTACTCTTACTATAATATGAACAAGGTGGATCAAGATTCTATCAACATGAGTGTGAACTTGTGATCTAAAACAATTTTTTTTAATTTTATCTGTCGTTTAATTGAAATTCTTCTTTTTATGTCAAGATGATTTAAATAATTTTTAAAAAAATTGTTTTATTTTATTTGTGCAATATAATTTTTTTTGAAGAGAATTCGATTAAATCCTTTTCCTTTTAACTAATTTCGGTCAATAATGTATATACTAAACCTAAGGTGATCCAACCACTTTTTATGAAGTCAACCTCATTGACCTTACTGTGAGTAATATAGACAATCATTAAAAGATGAAAGATTAGGCATATCGATCTCTGAAAAGATGATGTTGAATTGAGTCAATTATCAATCATCAATGGACCTAAAAGGATTTGCATTAAGTGGAGGAGATAAATATTGACATAATAAGTATATGTATTTTCTAATTTAGTTTCATCTAATATTTATGTCCTTCAATTTTGAATATAAGTTGAACAAGTAAATATACATGTCTTGTATAACATAATAGACATAGAACGTAACTTGTCATGTAGAACGCTACGTAGGACACTTATGTCTACATATTTAATTTTATACAAATTTAAGTGTCTATTTATACATACATCAAAACAAGTTAAATGATGTGTTTATGTATTATGTCATAAATATCTGGTGTTTTGGAATATTAAATATGAAGGGACAGTAGAAACAAACGTTTGCAGTGCAAGACCATACAATTTGAAGCAACAAGTGGGTGATCCTAGTTCTATCTTATGGTACTTTGTCGGTTAAATAAAACTCCCCAAATAGACCATACATACAACTTGTAGTCCTTTTCCATAGTAGAATCCATACAACCAACTTTTTAAATTGATTCGACTTAAATTGAACCCATTGTCTGAATGTAAAAATTCGGTGGTGCCTCTTGAATCTTAGCTTCATTATCCAACAATCAATTTTTCCGTCAAATGAGTGGCGTACACAAAATTTTGCATAGAGAATATCGTGTTTAAAGTATTAAATAATAGGCTAAGTTGAAATTCATGACCGAATTGAATTAATTAATTGATAAAATGTTATTTGAATTGAAATGAATTTGTTTGAAATTAACAAACTAATGAGTTATCATCCAATTTGCCTTAACATTAACCAGATTTTAATTCTCGGCTGCCTTAACTTTAACCAGATTTTAATTTCTTGTTTTTTTGTTTGTTTTACTTAATAAAATTATTATTTTTCTTTATTATGATTATATATAAGATATAAGATATCAGACAAATAAAAGTCTTTTTTTTCTAACAAGATTTTTTATAGATAAACTTGAGCTACACATCGATTCAAGTTTTTTTGTTAGTACCAACTTTTAGGTAAGGCCAATGAACCACAAGCTTTGGGTCCCTAATTTTTGGGAGCTCCCCACCCACCCCAACCCCTACTCCTACCCATTATATATATATATACATACTTGATTTGGCAACGAACACATTTTGCAGTTAAACAGTAAAATTTACCGCTAATCCTACTTAGCGATAGATTTTTGTTAGCTAGGAGTGACAGACCAACAACAAAGTTTGTAGCTAATTTCAATGTTTTTAATTAGTATATATATTTGGTATATAATCAATTCGACAACTAGTTATATAGATTCTTGGTCACTATTGCATATTGTTCATCTATTTACTATAAAGCTGATTAATGATATGATCTAAAACACACCTTAAAACGATGATCAATTTTTTACGATAAACAAAAAGGGGAAGTGATTTAATTTGTGGCCCTTCCCATCAAGTGGCTGAAAGATACAATTTCCACCACTTGTATTGTATCCAAACAAGGGTTCTTTGCTCATGATTAGTTGACAATTACTTGGAACAATTTTTGAAGAATATTCTAAAGTAACTTCTAAAGAATTTTAATACGTATATCTTGAGATATTTACATATAGTATTCCACTTTTGTGAAGCAATATATATGTGAAGTATTTTCCTTTCTGAGTTTCCTGGCTAGTGAGATTTCTAGCTAAGGTGGTCCATTTTACAGCTTGCAATAGGAGAACCTTGTGTATATGGATATGGTCCAAACACCAAGCTATATCAAGGAAAATACTAATTTGTTGCAAGAAATGAAAATTTATTGAATAGTATCTTAAAGGAAAAAAAAAAACCTTTATAAATTAAACTAGTATTCGTATTTCTGGTAAATTATTTATGTCATACATTGTTCATTGACTTAATTAGTGAAATTGTATATTTTTTTTCATTTTAATTTATGTGGTCATATTTAATTGGGCACATGATTTAAGAATGAATTTTTTTGAAATTATTTATTTTAAATATGATATCACTGTTTGAAATAAATTTTAAAGTCATGGGAAAAAATTGCAATCACAAAAAATATGAAGAAACAAGAATATTTTATTGACCAGTAGTATGGGTACAATTTTGTTTCCCCCTTAATTCTTTTTTCTGAATTTCTCCGTGATTTGACGTTGTTAGTATTGTATTTCTCTGAATTTCTCCGTGATTTGAGGGCTGTTAGCATCGATTTCTCGAATGTAAGAGGCCACATCTTGATTTCTTTGTAAATATTCTATGAATTTATAGAATTTTTGAATTGTCTCTTTAAGGGAATATATTATCTTTTAAATAGGCATGAGTTAGGGTTTACGGTAGAATAATCTCTAAGAATCCGAACTATAATTGAGCACTTCTTGTAGAGTCTCAACTGGAATTGGACATGTCTTGTAGAGTCCCTTAAAATTTCGATGTCTACAATAACATTTGTGTAATTATATAACCTTGGAAACACTTGTAATCTTAAACATGCGATAACATTGTGATGTTGTAAAAACTTGGTCACTAAAAGTAAAATAAGAAGTTTAAGTTCGCATTATTTCAAATTTAGAAAGTTCTAATTCTTTTTAGAACGGACTAAGCACCCCTTAGAAATTCACACTTCCACAAAAAGTAAGAGGTGTTTACACTAAATTAACCTTAATTAAATAGTACATATTCAATACAATTTTTTGATTATGTATAAGGGAAAAACATAAATATATTATTTCCTCTGTCCCATTTTATGTGACACTTTTTATTTTTCGAGAGTCAAACAGTTTAAGTTTGACCGGAAATTTTTGCGTGAAATCTTCAAATTTTTTTAAATGAAATTTATATATTTGTAAACTATGTAAAAAGTACTATAAGACACAATAATTGACAATTCAAAGTAATTAAAGGATATATAAAAAATTTACGGTAAAAAATAGACTTGTTTGAATCTCAAAATTTGAAAAGTATCACATAAATTAGGACGGGAAATATATAAGATTAATTATTACGAATGCAAAATGTTCTCTGCTCTCCAAACCTACTTTTTTGGCCTAACCCTACCCAACCACGATGGTGGTCTTGACATCACTCCCCAATCCCCACTTCCCTCCTTTTCCTTTACCACCGAAACCAAATTCTTCTTTTTCTTGTATCGATTACAATCCCATTGAAAAATCGACCGCATACCCTAAATCCGCTTTGTTAAACTAATGCAATTTGCTCAACCCTATCAAATACGTTACTATGTCTATTTGTAATGATTCAGTTGGTCATTTTTTTTGGAAATTCTTGTAGATTACCATTTTGCTCCTCTTGATATTGACCCCGAGTTATTTATGTTTGAGTTTTGAAAGTTGATTTCAAACTTTGAATAAAAAGTTGAGAATTTTATAAGTTTTGTGTTTTGAAAGGCTTAAGTTGCATAAAGTAATTTTCAGTGTCTTTTGGAGTTTCGAGTGTCGGAATGAAATTCCGTCGATTCCTTCAATTTTAAAATGTGAAAATTGGTCTATGAGAGTTGTTGGTTTCAGATTTGGAGTCCTTTTTGAGTATTTGAAGTCCTAAGTTGGAAATTTGTGGAATTTTAGCCTTTGAGTTGACTTTGGTCTACATTCGGGGTTCAGAGTTCCTTTGGATTCGGGGGATGATTTTAAAACCTATGGGAAATGGTTTCGGCTAGTGATAATGTGTCGATAGAAAATGGTTCCGGCATGTGATATGATATAAAATTGAAGTGAAATGGTTCCGGCAAGTGATATAATATAAAGTCTAAAGGAAATGGTTCCGGCTAGTGATTTGATATTATGCCGATGGAAAATGGTTCTGGATAGTGATATTGTGCTGATGTGAAATGGTTCCGGCAAGTATTTGATTATTGTGATTTGATGAACTTGATGCTTGTGATTGATCTACTTAATACTTGTGATTGATTTACTTGATAATTGTGATTGATCTACTTGACACTTGTGATTTTCATACTTGATACGTGTTGGTTGTTGAACTAAGACTATTGAACTATGTGATTAAGCCTTGTAAACTGTGTATTGTGAAACTGTTAGGTTGAGTTGATTTTTATGCATGTTGTAGTTTAAGCAGGTTCAGTTGGGATGAGAGGAGTATTCGTTTTCTAGATAGATTTGCTTTGTTTATCAAGTTGCTTGCTGAGTACCATTGTTTGGTACTCACTCCTTACTTCTACACTTGTATAGGTTTCGAGCTCAGTTTTGTGTGACTGCTCTTCTTCTTCTCCCATTCTGAGGCTTGTTGATGGACTTGAGAATTAGCAACTTGGAATCCTGGTGGGTCCTTTTTTCCCTTTTGGTTATGCTTTGTTCTATTTGGGAAACAAAAATATTGAGACTAGTATTTATTTCATTTTCGCACTTTATGTATTAGTGGGTTGTACACATGACAACCAAGTTTTGGAGTTATTATAGAATGGATAAGTTTTCCACTTTTATCCTGTTCTTACTTTATCTTTCCATATTTCTTTCGTTTCGTTGGGTTGAGACTGACTTATCTTAGTGGGAATAGACAAGTGCATCATGTCCATTTTTGAATCGTGACACTACTCAACCTAATGGTGAACCCATCAAATTTAACTGTTGAGATCATCGATGGCATCCCTATTGTTAAATGGATAAGGGTGGAACACTAACGTATGACAAGAATTGAAAACTCACAATATGATGTAGTAGGTAAGTGTTTATATAATTGTCCTGACATACAAGACATAAGGAAAAGTCTACTAGGGTAGTGCAGTATCAAAGATTGTCACGCTCTGAGCCTACATTATGGGAATGTTAGGCACTTAAATTCTTTGTTGATCCTAAGCTAATTCTTGGCTTAACTTACTGCTATGCTGAGAACTCGTAACACCCCAAAAATCTCTAAGCTAAGATCTGAACAATTCTTGATAAGTGTATAGGTGTCATGATCCAAAATACACCCTAGATGTGACATGGTGTATAAGACCCTGGGAGGCCCTACATAAGCCACTTCACATACATCATACAAGATAATAGAAACCAAAAAAGTTCTAAAGGTAGCATTTCAAATAAAAAGTTTGGCACAAAATAGCGGAAGTCTAAACATAAGTCTCAAAGTCATTTGTTACATCATAATGAAGTGATTGGGACGTAACCTATACATCACATACAATATATGTCACGACCCAGGGGTACCCCCTAGATGTAACATGGTGTACAAGACCCCAAGAGGTCTCATATAAGCCACTTAGCTTTCATAGTCAAGATAATAGAAATTACAAGATTTTAAAAACATTTCAACACAATCAAAGTCTTTATATCAAAAGGAGAAGTCTAATACACTTGTCTAAAAAATCATCTAATACAATAGAATCTTTGGGACACAACCCATACAACAATGTTCAAAATATAAAATGAAAGAATAAGAGAAATGGTGGCCAAATCCTCGAATGCTATGAGGACTCACCAATCTTCAAGTGTTACCTCTACTAAGATCCTAGCCACGAGGATGAGAGTCGAGATTGCCAGACCCTACATTTGGATAAGAAATGTTGGCAAGAGTATGCATTAGTACAAGAATGTAATAAATATGATAACTCGAATAAACAACATAAACATAAGCATTAGACAACATAAGTCATAAGCATAATCAATGCACATAATAGATCATTAAAACATAAAAGGAACACTTCTTGAAGTAACCTGAACTTATTCTTAGTCAAGACTTGGGTCATCCGCATCTAGTCTTACATATCATGGAAGGCAACTCAAGCAACAATTCAAGCTATTCATTCTTCATAACATTGTTCATACTATTCTTGCTTACTTTTAAATACATGGGGATTCGCCTCTTTGCCTCTTAAAAAGGCTAATGGGTATTCGCCTCTTGCCTTACTTACTATGGGATCATGGTACTCACCTCCATGTCCAACATCATATGACATATGTACTCGCCTCCATGTCTTTCTATTAGGATCATGGGTACTCGCCTTCATGTCCAACATCATTATAGGAATGTGGGTAGTCACCTCTAGTTCAATCTTACATAATAAGAATGTGGGTAGTCTCCTCTTGCTCAACATCAAGGAATAAAGGTAGTCGCCTCACATCCTTCATCATATGACATAGGTAATTACCTCAAATTTTCTAACTTAGGAATATATATAACCACCTCATATCCTTCTCATATAGAAGTCATGGGTAATCGCCTCAAGCCTCATCAATTTCATAATATTTTAACTTAGATTCATTTTAGGTGAGTAATCCTTTTAACCTAGAATTATTCAATGTGAGAAAGCCTTTCACATTCATACATACATAAGGAATCATGTGGGTAAATCCCTTCCACAACAATCCTATCTAAAATAAACAATTATCACATAAGCTTTACTCTCAAAGCCCTACTAATCACAATTCATCATATATGCTTCAATCTCAAGCAATTTAAATCTATATTCTTCAATCTCAAAGCAATATATAATGTACCTTATCAATCCAATAAGAATACATCTAAATCCATAAATTCTCCTTTCATGGAGTAAAACCCATTTACATCAATTTCACCTTAAAAACATAAGTTAAGCATGGGTACATGTAAATTCATCCTAAAAACATGTAATCCTATAAATTCATGCATAAACAATCATCACCCAATCATTTGGATCAACATTCATCAAGACGCACAACATTAAAAGAAAACCCTAACTCAAATTGGGGAATTTCTACTTTTCAATTAGGGAATCTTGGGGGCTCTATGGATAAAAGGATTCCATTGATTAAAATCTATCGTACCTTGATATCAAAGACCACAAATGCTTGAATAATGGAGACTTGACCTTGATCCTAGCTTGAACTCTTTCTTTTTCTTCAAGTTCTAGAGTGAGAAATATTTTGGAGAAGAACCCAATTCTTTTGGTGAGTTTGAGAGAATGACTTGAATGGGTGAGTTTTGGGGTTAAAATCACTTATATAGAGATTTTAGGCTTGGATAAAACGACATAGCTTTGATTCAATTAAAATTAGAAAAGACCCAAAAGCCCCTAACTTTCAGTGGACTGAACCGTTTTCACGACAGGCTCCACGAGCCGTGGTCCTAGACCAGTGACTTGGAAAACCACCACTTAACCCCATGAACCTAACTCTTGACCATGACCCCTCCCATGGCCCGTAGTGGCTTTCACGAGCCGTCAAGTGGCTCGTGTGGGGGGTCTCAAGTTAGGCAGCCTTGGGGAGCACACTGTCTCACCCTCCATGGGCACCACCACAACTTGTGGTCCCTACCAGGAAGCGTCATAGTGGTTGTGGGAGGTGAGCCTCCTTTGGATAGCTATTGTGAGCCACTATAGACAGCACCATGACTCGTGGTGCCCTTCACGGCCCATATGGGTCCACGTGAAGGTTTCCATGCTCATTTCTTTGGTTCATGACCTATCACTTGATCCCTTGCTTAGACTACTAGATTCTAAGGTGTTACAATATCTAAAAAGAAAAGACATGAAAGAAATAAAAGAGTCTCGGTCCTCGAAATATGAGGACTCACCAATCTTCAATATCTATATGGGATCACTGGCCACAAGTATGGGAGGTAGGAGCGTCGAACCATACATTAGTGAAACAATGTAGGAAAAAATATGCGTCAGTACATTAAATGTACCAAGTATGATAACAATGCATAAGAGTTATGAAATCATGCTAAAATGAACATTATATGACATGCAATGACCAAGCTAAATAATAAAATAACATGTTAGAAAACATAGGTCTTAACCATGGTCAATGCAAGATAAGCATCTTTAAAACTCATTTGAGATACTTTTAGAAAGCAACCTTAGTTCATTATTGTGGGAGATTTACTTTTAACCGGTCTAGACCATGTGAGCTATAACATGGAATCTGAACTCTATCCCACACCGAAAAGAGATGTCCTTAGTTGCCAATATAAGAACCAAAAACTTTTAGCTTAGGTGGATTCATAAGCTAATGTCTATCTAAGACAAACCTATGGTGACACATAGTTATGGGATAGAGAGATTGCTACTAGAAACCCGGCCTCAACTACGGGAGAGCTTCTATCTCAATATCCTCTCGGTGATAAGATGGAATAGTCATTAATCTTAACGTGTATTGTTATCCATGAAAGGGCACATCAAGTGGCCAATCCAAGCTAGAATTCATTAGAATATCACCTTAACTTCGATTCATCTTAGGTGAGAAAAACTTTCACAACAACATCGATGTTTTACTCTCAAAGCAACCTTAAATCATTTTCATCAACTTCATAAAGAATCATACATATCTTCATAAATTCATCTTTCATAGTTCAAAAACTTCATCATATGATCAATATCTAGAAATCATGGATCATGCATGGGTTCAAGTGCATTCAACCCAAAAATATGTAATTATCTCAATTCATGCATAAAAAGACATAAAATAATCAATTAGATCATAATAAAAAAGAACCCATGAGATTGAGTAAAACCCTCACTTCAATTGGAGATCCTAACTTGTAAAACTAGAGAATTTGGGAACCCAATGGAGGAAAGGACTCCATAGGTGAATACTATCATACCTTGAAGTCAAAAACCCACAATTAATGGTGAATTTGGAGACTTGATCTTGAAACCCTAGACTTCTTCTTCAAGCTTTAGAGAGAGAAATATTTGGGAAAAACTTGATGAACTTTTGGGTTTTTAGGAGAATGCATTCAACTGAGAAATTTGGGGGCAAAAACATTAATATATGGTCTAGGATAGAAGGTAAAACGATATAGTATTGGGTTATAATAATTAGGAGACCCATTACGGACCGTCCTGATAGTTAGTAGGTAGGGTTCAAAGACTTAAATTTGGACCATCCATCAACGGGGCCCATGTACGATTGGTAGGTCTACCTATGGACCGTACATGGCCACCGTAGGTCCTAAAAATTTTCCCAAAAGTTTTTCTCCATTTCCCTTCTACCTACGGATGCCATCTACGGTCATTAAATGCTTCTACCACAGGTCACACCTGCAACCCAAAACTACATTTTTCCATTTCCATCAAATCTGAGGTGTCACAATAGGGTTGTACCAAATGATTTTTAACTGTGCATAGGTGTTAAAGGCAATTATTTAGTGTGGAAAGATATTTGGATATAAATTAAGGTAATAATAATCCTCTAACACAAAATTGAGTTGAAAGTTTCCTTGTCAGTTGATTTTCCGTATAAAATTTTATATTGATCAACTTCAAACGACCATATCTCTTAGAATATGAAGAATTAGGTGGACCATAACCTATCAAATTAAAGGTTTATGAAGCTTCTTTCTAACGCCGCCAAGTTTTTGTCATTTTGAATTTAGAGTAGAGTTTTGATCATTTTACTAAATGATGCAATGAAATTTTGTATTGACCGATGGGAAAATTCTAAAAAAAAGTAATTTTCTTGTCGTCCTTATACCACTAGGAAAATCTTAAAATGATTTTCTCAATTCCTATCAAGCCCTAAACAATCATATTTCCATCATTTAATTAATTCTTCTCCTCACTCAAACCCTAATACAAATTCTACGAAAATCAAAGCATAAGACTTCCAAGCAAGATTCTTTCAAATATTTTTCAAGGAATTCCAAGAAACTATTTCATGAATCTCAAGAAAGAATTTCTTGATCGTTCTCTTCTAGTCAGGGTTCTTCTTCAAGATTCATGGAGTGTTTAATGTATGTAAGATTATAAAAGTGAGAAACTTTGTTCTTCCTCACGCCCTACTCCTACAATATATGTTTTTAAGAACAAAGCTAGGGTTTTTACCCAAGATTATATGATTTTGAATTCCCTTTATCTCTTATCATTGATTCTTGATTTTTATCATAAAAATTATGGTGTTTATGTCATTAGTGAGTATTGATTCATGGTTCATGCTTATTATACCACATAAACCCCTTTCTAATCAAAGTTATTTAAAAAACTTGTAGTATTTCATATGCATTAATTTCACAAATAAAGTATGTTCAAAATTTTAAAGAAGTCTTTCAAGAAAGAGTTCAAGGAAGTATATTTAGTTTTAAGTACATTATTTTCAAGAAGTATTTCAAGAAAGTATTATTATCTTTAATTTAAAATGCATGATTTTAGAAGAATTTCAAGAAAGTATATTTTACTTCCAGTGCACTATTTTCAAGAAAGTATTCTTACATTTAATTTCAAGTGCATTATTTAAGATGTATTTCAAGAGAGTATATTTTACTTCAAATAGATTTCACCCAAATCTAGGGTTTTATGTTATTCTCCATGTGTTCAATTTATTGTGATTCAATTATTTATATTCAATCTTACCATGCATGATTTAACTTAATTAGATGATTTTCATTGGTTTAACATAAATTCATGTCTATACCAATTTTATGAATATAAACTACGTTTATGAACTCATGAATTATGGTTATGAATCTATGCATATTTTGTGAAAATCATGTTTTTGAGATAAGTATCAATGAATTGTGAAAGATTTCCTCACATATTATGAAATCATGGTTGTTAAAGATTTTCTCACATATGTATGAATCATGATTTAAAGGAGCTACTCTTATAAGACTTTATGACTTGGATTGGTATTATGATTATTGCCTTCTTTAATGTTATATTTTGATAATTGATTGTATCTATTCCATTGGGATTTAACTTAGCACCGAGAGAACTTTGAGGTGGAGGCTCAAATAGGAAAGTCTCTAGTAGTAATCTCTAGTTCCAAACTATGTGACCCCGTAAGATTGTCTTAAATGACCTAGCTAGTGGATCCACATAGACCTTATGATATGATACAAAGTTCTACCTAAACAAGTAGACTCTCCCTTTTCGGTATGGAAGTTACATCAGACTCCATGTTATAGCTCAAATGATCTATTGTCGGTTAAAGCTAATATCCCACAAAAGAACTATATTTCTTCAAACGTTTTTATGACTTCCTCAAAGACTATAATTTAAGTGTATGTTATATTTTCAAAATATTGGTTTGACCTTACATTTATTTATTTCAATTTCAGATTCAGTTTAGCATCTCATATTCATCATGTCCAAATTTACAAATAATCATGCATATATCTCATATTTAGTACATTCAAAGTACCTAGTCACATACCTCTTATGCCTATATTTTTCATGTGATGTAGATTCAGGTTCTTACTATCAGGATCCTAGTCAGTTAGATCGCATCTTTTGGTATGAGTTCTCTTATTTCGAGCACTCAAATCAGTTTGTAGTTCTAGTATGTTATTTCCATTCACATGTATTGATTAAGTTAAGTGGTCTCACTAACTAATCATTATTAGTAAAGGCTTCATACAATTTAAGTTACCAATCCAAGCTAAAAACATCATAAAATAGCTCATAAAACCTTGAATCAAATATAAGTGAGAAAATCTTTCACCAAAGTCATGATTCCTTAATGTGAGAAAACCTTTCACAATTTCATTGATTCCAGTCTAAAGCAACCTAGATAATAAAACTTTTTTCTTTCATGCTTCATGCATGAGTTCATGAAACAATCATTCATAGCTTCATAGATTCTTTATAATTTCATGCAAATTAGAGTTTATTGTCAAAATCATAGATTCATGCATGGGTTCACATGAAATTAGTTGAAAAGCATGCAATTGTGTTTAAAAACCATAATATGATTAAAGTCAATCAATTAAATCCATACAAATAGAACCCATGAGGAATTGGATGAAAACCTAATTAGTTTATGGAAATAAAGTTGGAGAAACTTTGGAGACTCAATGGGTAAAAGGAACCCATTGATCAACTCCTTACATACCTTGATCTTGAAGCCCTAAGAAATTGATCAAAAAAGAGACTTGAACTTGAAGAACCTTGATCTAGAGAGAGGGAATTTTGGGGAAAACCTTGGAGAGGGTTTGGGGATTTTGATTGAATGGGAGAGTTCGAGAACTTAGAATTAGGAGTAAAACTACATAGTATAAGAATTAGAAGTATAGGAAAAGCCCCAAATACCCTTAAAATAACTATCGGATTGATCCTACGATTGCGACCTACGGTCCGTAGAAATTTATACAGTCGTACTGATCAACCATAGACCAAGTACTAAAGCCTAAAATATCATCCAACTTTGATAAGTCCTTTCTACGTCCCATTGGACCTCTTACAGTTCGTAGAACCAAACCGTAGAACTCAACTTTCAATTCAAAATTTCCCTAAGTCAAACAGTTCTATGGGACCTTTCTACGGTCCGTCGAAACTCTTATGGTTCCTCCTGTTCGTTTGTAGGTCAACTTCAGAAACTTGTTTGTTTTCAAAAACTCATCTCCAAGTCTACGACTTTCTTACTACGTTCTGTAGATTGGACTCATGAAACCTGCTTCAATCAATTTTTCGGCATTTTTTCTGTTTGGCTTTCTAACTTTTGATGTGTTACAAGATCTCACCGTAAATCTGAATAGTCTCAACCGACTAGATCTAATCAACCACCTCGACAAACACCCTGACTAGGATCTGCATTAAAAAGATACAAAAGGTGAGAAAAGCCTCATCCCAACATCAGTTCTGCCAATTTATATAAGAAAGGTGAGAGTCAAATAAACACGTAAGACTACAAATAATTTCTCATATCAACAGATAAATTACACAACAAACAAAACAGGACAATACAATGCAATGAAATGATGAAATGATGTGGTGGAATCAAGGTTGTCACACAACTTGTTGTATACACATTGCAGAGCTTTAGCTTTAAGAGAAGGACCCATAGGGAACTCGAAGTCCATATACCAATCTCACAATCTCAATATCACATCAACTTGCCACCTATCTCGTGGTCAAGGATATATGTAAGATGTTTCATTTCTATCTCAAAATAGTACTTTTCCATGTCCTCAGATTCTCATGATCAATGGTATGATGAATGAGAATGAATGCATCATAAGAAATAAAATAGAGAGGCATAATCAATTCAATAGGATTTAAAAATTCCAAAGTTCCCAAAGTCAATAAATCATTAAATACAGTCGTTCATGATAGAAAATAGCGGAGGAATTTATTTGAAATCAACTTTTACCATCTATAAAGCATACCCTTCATTTTAAGACGTGATCAAAAATCAGTTCAAGCCCCTAACTCAAGCATCCCAAGTAAAAATGTTAAACAAGGCACCTCAACCCTCTCTCAAACAATTCTCAAATGTCACATGTTCTAAAAAAAAACAATTAAAGACACCACATAAGGCCTCCACACAGGCTAAGCATTACAAATAAGCCTACATTAGGATAAATAATACAGTCTACACTTACCAACATCTCAATATCATGCTACCATCTCATTCCATAGTCGAATTCAAAAGAAATATGACTCAACATACTCATCTATGAAGCCTATACTGTTAAAGATAGGTGTCGAGACAAGATCCACGGCTATCTGAAGACCTTATTAGCAGTAGTCTAAAAAATAGCTAAACTATATAAAACTAGAGCTCTCCGAAAGAAAGAAGGTCTCACCAATGCTGAAAGGGGGAGATCATAATAAAGCGTCTGTTATTGATCCTGAAATTCTAAATGTGCATTATTTAAAGATGTAGCAACGAATGACGTCAGCACATGAAATGTACGGTATATAACATAGATGAATGAAATAACTAGCTAAACTGAATATTGAACTAAAAGAGAAAATCTAAATGTAGATTATAAAATAGTCAACTGAAAGTAAAGCTTGTATATATACTTTTAACAACAAATCTTTACAACTTGTATATATATATATATATATATATATACGTGTGTGTATAAAATAATACAATTTAGTTTTCTCACTGAGTTTCCCTAATTGACAACTATCGTATGAGTCTCATGATAATACAACGTCTTGCCCATGTTGTCAGAGCCATCTTTTACCTTGCTAGGATAGAAGACAAGTTGAACTAATGGATCCAATGTTTGAATCCTTACTAGAGGTTTTTTGAGGAGCCACTGGAATCAACAGCATGATCATATCCTGCATTGGTGATCTAATTATAGGGTTTGAATTATCTAAATAGTTACCTGACTTAGTTCTCAATACTACTTTCAAGACATGAATTGGTGCTCAATAACCGTAAAGATGTCCACTTTAGGAAAATGGTCCCACATTAGGGAAAATTAAATATCTAATACTTTGCTTTAGTTTACTTTAAAAACTTGGCTATGCTTTTCTGAAAATCTGACTAAGCTTTCCTCAAATATGAGACATACTTTCTTTAAATTGAATATGCATTGTTTAAGAAACTGTCTAGGCTTTCTTTATGAAAATATGCATGAATGCAAAATATACTTTCTTGAAAGTTTTCTTAAAATGTTTCTTTACATTCTTGAAATGTACCCTACTCATGAAAATAATGCATGAGAAATAATATGACAAGGTTTTTAAATAATTTTAGCTAAGAAAGGGTTATGATGTAGTAAAATAACATAAATCCTAAATCAATTAAAGATCATTAATAATATAAAGTATAATAATTTCAATAATAGAATCAACAATAGACCTATTCAAAATAAAAGAATTCAAAAATCATAGACTTTGGGTGAAACCCCGGCTTTGATCTTACTAACTAAGGTTATAGTTCTAGGGCGTGAGGAAGAACTAAGTTTCTCACAACGATACTTACATACCTTATATGCACCACAAATCTGATAAAGATCCCTAACTTGATGAAGAACGATTAAGAAATCCTTTATTTAAAATCTTGAATTCGCTTCTTGAAAATTTTATGGCTAACGGTAAATATTTCAATTAACAATTCATGATTAGATGATGAAATTTGGTTTACGAAATTGAACTATCTAGAGAAAGAGTTACCTTCTTCTGTTGCTGGAATGAAACGAAGATTTGGAACAGAATTATGCTTCTTGCTAGGCCCTGATGGCGGAACTGGCATTTTGGGGGGGGGGAAGAAAGAGGAGGAGAGAAAACCACTTCTAAGCCTTGAAAGAATGATTAAAAAGTAAAAACATTTGGATTAGAACAGACTTAAATGGGTTTCGTAGGCCCAGATGTGATCGGATTTACATCCTCGCAAGTGGAACTTGCAGCCGCAATGACATACGTTGCTTTTCTTTATCAAAATGTCAGTTAAAACTAAAATTATCATAACTTTTGACACCAACCTCGGATTGAAGAGCGGATGATAAAGTTGGAAAGAGGACTCGAAAACCTTTACTTTAGTAGGTAATTAGATATATAAATATTCATAAAATGTGAGATAGGATTGTTTGAGGCTGACCCTTGCATGAACTCATGCGAAAAACTTAGCCAGTAGGAAGATTTTGAACTTGACTTAGTGCTAGAGACCCTTTATGATCCTCAACCGCATTTAATACACTTCCCACACTTAGTCATGAACCTTAATAAACATGTAGAAGTAGGACATCACCCGGTCCATGATGATACACTTGTGATGAATTATTCGTATTCTTAGCATAGACCACGTGAGCTATAACGGGGAATCTGGTGTCTTTCTCCCACAATGAAAAGAGATATCCTTTCTTGCCAAGGCAAGGACTATAAACTTCTATCTTAGGCAGATCCACTAGCTATATCATTGAAGACAACCTACAGGGGCACATAGTTAGGGACAAGGAGATTGTTACTAGAGACCCGATCTTTACTAATTAGAGACCCTTCATCTCAATATCCTCTCGTTGCTAAGTAAAATCTCAACGGAATAGTCAAAACATAAGCATATAATAATCCATGGGAAAGTACAATTTAATTTACTAATCCAAGCTAAAAACATCATAAAATAGCTCATAAAATCTTGAATAAAATATAAGTGAGAAAACCTTTCACCAAAACTATGATTCCTTAATGTGAGAAAAACTTTCACAATTTCATTGATTCTAGTCTAAAGCAACCTAGATCATAAAACTTTTTTCTTTCATAATTCATACATGAGTTCATGAAACAATCATTCATAGCTTCATAGATTCTTTATAATTTCATGCAAATTAGAGTTTATTGTCAAAATCATAGATAATGCATGGGTTCACATGAAATTAGTTGGAAAGCATGCAATTGTGTTTAAAAACCATAATATGATTAAAATCAATCAATTAAACCTATACAAATAGAACCCATGACGAATTGGATGAAAACCTAACTAGTTTATGGAAATAAAATTGTAGAAACATTGGGGACTCAATGGGTGAATGGAACTCATTGATGAACTCCTTACATACCTTGATCTTTAAGCCCTAAGAAATTGATCAAAAAAGAGACTTGAACTTGAAGAACCTTGATCTGGAGAGAGGGGATTTTGGAGAAAACCTTGGAGAGGGTTTGGGGATTTTGATTAAATGAGAGAGTTTGAGAACTTTCAAAGGGTGAAGGATAGTTATAGGGCTAAGAATTAGGAGTAAAACTACATAGTATAAGAATTAGAAGTATAGAAAAAGACCCAAATACCCTTAAAATAACTATCGAATTGATCCTACGATTGCGACCTACGGTCAGTAGGAATTTATACAGTCGTACTGATCAACCGAAGACCAAGTACTGAAGCCTATAATATCATGCAACTTTGATAAGTCCTTTCTACGGCCAATAAGACCCCTTACAGTCCGTAGAACCAAGCCGTAGAACTCAACTTTCGATTTAAAATTTCCCTAAGTGTGGAACACTTCTATGGGACCTTTCTACGGTCTGCCAAAACTCCTATGGTTCCTCCTGTTCGTTCGTAGGTCAACTTCAAAAACTTATTTTTTTTTCAAAAACTCATCTCCAAATCTGTGACTTCCTTACTACAGTCCGTAGGTTGGACTCGTGAAACCTGCTTCAACCAATTTTTCTGCATTTTTTTCTTTTTGATCTTCCAACTTTTGAGGTGTTACAAGATTTCACCGCAAATTCGAATAGTTTCAACCGACTAGATCCGATCAACCACTACAAGAAACACCCTAACTAGGATCTGCATCAAAAAGATACAAAAAGTAGTGGTGAGTACATTTAATCAAACATAAGAATTAAACTACGAAACATTTCCATCTACATGCAAAAAAGCCTCATCCCAACATCGATTCTGCCAATTTATATAAGAAAGGTGAGAGTCAAACAAACATGTAAGACTACAAATAATTTCTCATATCAACAGACAAATTACACAACAAACTAAGCTGGTCAATACAATGCAATAAATGATGAAATGATGTGGTGGAATCAAGGTTATCGCACAACTTGTTGTATACACCTTACCGAGCTTTAGCTTCCAGCCAAGGACCTATAGGGAACTCGAAGTCCATATACCAATCTCACAATCTCAATATCACATCAACTTGCCACCTAGCTCGTGGTCAAGAGTATATGTAAGGTGTTTCATTTCTATCTCAAAATAGTACTTTTCCATGTCCTCAGATTCACATGATCAATGGTGTGATAAATGAGAATGAATGCATCACAAGACATAAAATAGAGAGGCATAATCAATTCAACGGGATTTAAAGATTCCAAAGTTCCCAAAGTCAATAAATCATTAAATATAGCCCGTTCATGATAGAAAAAAGCGGAAGAATTTATTTGAAATCAATTTTTACCATTTATAAAGCATAGCCTTCTTTTTAAGATGTGATAAAAAATAAGTTAAAGTCCCTAACTCAAGCATCCCAAGTAAAAATGTTAAATAAGACAACTCAACCCTCTCTCAAACAATTCTCAAATGTCACATGTTCAAAAAAGTAATTAAAGACACCACATAAGGCCTCCACACAGGCTAACCATTTCAAATAAGCCTCCACTAGGATAAATAATACAGTCTACACTTACCAACATCTCAATATCATGCTACAATCTCCTTCCATAGTCGAATTCAAAAGAAAAACTAATTACTCAACCCTGTCTAAAGAAGGATAGTCAAACCCATCTTGAAGGTCGAAACTTCAACTAAACAACTCTACTGAAACCTTTCTTAACAAAATGATCTCCAAAACGATCATTTCAGGAGTAATATATCAAAAAAAGTCAAACGATACCCATATTGATAATATTAGGAATTTGGAGTAAATTCTTCCAATTATCTTTTCATAATGAACAAGGGTAAAATCAGTTTTTTTATCTGAAAAACACGTTTTATAACTCAAGAGGAAATCGTGGTTGAAAAATCCATTAAAACCGAGTTAAAAATGAGCTCCAAATGAAGAAATGACTAATTATATTAACATTAGGAGAAAATCCCAAAACCCACAGTAAAAATTTAAAGATGTTTTTGGAAGATGAGATTCAAAGAAAATGATATAGAATCGACAAAGGAACTTATTTGCATGACTTTTTCTAAATAAATTGCTTCCAAAGTCCTCCTCTCAAGCTCCCAATATGAAAAGAATGGTGAAAGAAAGGAAGTTTTTTTGGAAAAAGAAAAGGGGATGTTGACTTTATGTTAACTGTAATGGTGGTTGGCCACGTGTTGACCTAGCATTGACTGACGTCAACTGCACCAGCACTAGAAAAAAATATCTTTTATCATATTAAAGTCTTCGAACGGGTCCTCAGGATTCAATTGGAACCCAATAAAAATAAATCAAATATGCTACCCACTAAATTCGATATTTTTGACTCAATGAAATCGTCGGATTTCCGAAAAAAAAAGATCATTATGACAGAAATACCCTCCTGAACCTCTTTTTAGGACTAAAGCTCAAGATCTTGCCTAAACACCCAAATCTTAACCTAAGGCCTCAGAACCCTAACTAACTACCTTACTAGACCAAACTCAACGTTACAGATGCAACGAAATTGACAGAATCACCCTCCGATACTCATATCTCAAAATATTGACCAAAGTCAACTATATTAATATAACTTAACTCAAAAGGCTTAAAACACAAAAATCTCACCCGATAGCATCGGGACCACACTAACTTTCCCCGCAAAATAAACTAAGCATAAAACGCTAAGGTAAAGGATAAAATAGTCATTTAACAAATAAAAACAGGTTCTTAAGAAATAGGTACCACTAAAATACGTGTCCGTCCTCGAACAAAAGTAAAATAAGGTACCTGAAGGGGTGAAAAGTTAAGTGTATCTACGACGCATGTCATACTCCAACTCCCATGTAGCCCCTTTAATAGGTTGGTGCCTTGGCTGCACTTTCACTAACTCAATATGTTTTTATCAACGTAACGGCCTAGTATGTCTATCCAAGATGGCAATCGGCTCCTCCTCAAACGACAAATTCTAATCCAAAGAAACTAAATCCCACTAAATCATGTGAGAATCATCGTGACAATATAGCTTAATCATTGAGACATGAAACACGGGGTTGACCATTGAAAGGTTTAGAGGCAAGGCCAACATATAGGTTACCTCTCCAAATTTTGCCAAAATCTCAAAAGGACCAAAAATCATAGATTAATCTTCCCTTTATCCAAAAACCTCATCACACCCATAGTGGGTGACACCTTAAGCAAAATCAGCTCAAAAATAGCCAAGGATACATCACGAACTCACCTACCCGCATAGCTCTTTTGCCTACTCTAGGTGGTCACAAAGTGTTATTGAATCAACCTCACTCTATCAATAAAGTCTCTCGATAAATTAGTGCCCCAAGGTCGTACTCTTAATGAATCAAACAATCTGATGGGAAATATACACCTCCACTTATACAAATCCTAAATTAGTGCCATCTGAATGTTGGAATGGCACAGTGGTTATAAGCAAACTCGGCAAAAGGTAAGGATTGGTCCCAATGGCCACCAAAGTCCATGATGCAAGCACAAAGCATAATTTCAAGCACATGAATAGTCTACTTGAACAAACCATCGGTCTGATAATGGAAAGTGATACTTAACTCAAGCTTGGTACCTCTTTGCTCCTACATAAAACTTCATATATGAGAGGTGAACTGCATATATCTATCACACAAAATGGAAATGGGCATTCTATACAACTGAACAATTTCACAAATATAGATCCTGGCCAAGTGCTCTGGGTTATAGCTAGCCTTCTTTGGAATGAAATGCGCCGACTTGGTCAACCGGTCCACAATCACCCAAACAATGTCATACTTACCCAAAGTCAGGGTAAATCCAACCACAAAGTCTATAATAATGCACTCCCACTTCCACTAAGGAATGGGCATCCTTTACATCGTATCACCCAGTCTTTGATGCTCATACTTCACTTGCTGACAGTTCAAATACTTGTTTACAAAATCAAAAATATCTCTCTTCATACCACATCACCAAGAGTATTGATTCAAATTATGATATATCTTGGCTGCCCCAGGGTGAATAAAGTATTTAGAACCATGAGCATCTTCTAAAATCATAGGCACCCAACCATAAACTTTAGGAACACAAATGCGGCCAAAAATCCTCAAAACTCCCTCGAGATTAAGAAAAGTGGACTTAGCTTCACCTTTCAACACTTTGTCTCGTATAACTCTCAACTTGTCATCCTCAAATTGGCTGGCACGAATCTGATCCATCAAAGTAATCTAGCCTCAATGAAGGCTAAAACATAGTGAGGTGTGGAAATATCAAGTCGTACCAACTGTCTAGCCAAAGACTGAACCTCCCACGCCAAAGGTCTCTTTTCCGTCTTAGGAAAGGCTAAGCTACCCATACTGGGTGAATTTTGGCTCAAAGCACCTGCTACCATATTTGCCTAGCCCGGATGATAAAGAATGGTGATGTCATAATCTTTTAGCATCTACAAACATCTATGCTACCTCATGTTCAAATTCGGCTGAGAAAAGATATATCTAAGGCTAAAATGATTGGTAAAGACCTCACAATGCACACCATAGAGATAATGTCTCAATAACTTCAAAACAAAGACTACTTCCCAATCATGAGTAGGGTAATTCTTATCATGCACCTTCAATTGTTGATAACCATAGGCTATAACTATGTCCTTGCGTCAATAGACCACCCAAACCTACACATGAAGCATCACAGAATACAACAAATGCCATACCCTTCTCGGGTAATGCTAAAATAGATGTCAAGGTCAATAACTCCTTGATCTTCTGAAAGCATAGTCAACAGAGCTCTGATCGAAGAGAAACTCGGAAAACCGATGATAATAGCCCACTAACCCGATCAAACTCTGAATCTAAATAGGGGAAGTATGTCTCACCCAATCATAAACCACTGCAACCTTGGGAGGATAAACTATAATCCCTTCATTGGACACCACATGATCAAAGAAAGCCACAAACTCAAGCCATAACTCACACTTGGAGAATTTCGCATACAATTTCTTCTCTCTCAATCTCTGAAGCACAGTCCTCAAATAATGAACATGATCGGCCTCATTCTCAAAATAAACCAAGATATCATCAATAAACATAATCACAAAGGAATCTAAATAAGGTCAAAATACCCAATTCATCAACTCTATAAAAGTGGTTGGAGCATTAGTCAGTCTAAAGGACATGACTACAAACTCATAATACCCATAGCGAGTCCTATAAGCATTCTTTGAGATATTAGAATCTGGAACTCTCAACTAATAGTAACCCGACCTCAAGTCAATCTTGGAGAACACTGATGCACCGTGAAGCATGTCAAACAAATCACTAATGCGAGGAAGAGGTTACTTATTCTTGATTGTAGCTTTTTAAAACAGTCAATCGTGATTATGGGCCAAATAAGATAATCACTCATTCTCCAACAAACGATGAGCACAAAGAAAGCATATTACTCCCTTCAGTTACGAACTTGGAGTACCCTTCCACACAAACTGAGGTAAGTTGTGGTAAGCTAATGTCACAGTCTTAGCATAATAATCAAGTATCATACGATAGGGAGATAACTAATGCATACTCAATATCATATCAAAATCAAGCATATCAAGTAAAATCAGGTTTACCTAAGTCTCACTATTAGAAATTGTCACTATACACCACTGTTACACTCGTCCACCACTAAAGAATCGCCAACCAGGGTAGAGACACTAATAGGTACAGTAAGAGGCTCACACACATTATCAATAACCGCAACAAAATAAGTAGACAAATAAAAGCAGTTAGAGTCAGGATCAAATAATATTGTAGCAGAGCAATCACAAACTAGGATGGTATCTGTAATCACTGCATCTGAGGCCTTTACTTCGGATCTACCTAGTATAGCATAACATAGTTTACGATCACAACTAGACTGGAAACTATCACGAGCTACCGGATCCCCACACTTGGTACCATTGGTACCACCTCTAGCACTCTCTGAAATACCTCATATTGTTAGAGCTGGCACAGAACGAGCATCATGTGATCCTGACTAGATAGTAAAAGTAGCACGTCTGGGGCAATACTTTGCCTTCTGGGGAATTCCTTTGCCTTCTGCCCAAACTCCTCACATACAAAACAACCATGAGGAACTCAAACTCGTTGAGAATGACCAGAAGAATATGTACGCTCTCTCTGACTTGAAGATCCATTATGCATACCCTTACTAGTATGACTAGGCCTGGGTCCACCAACACCATTTGTACCCTGAATCGCAGCATGTACTTGTCTACCCTAATAACCCTAAGTGCCCTTACCTGAATAATCTCAACCTCTAGATGAATGACCCATGAACTGACCCTGAAGATGAAATCTCTTAGTTCCACCACCCTATCCAGTATGTCAAATACTCTCAATTATCCTACCATGATCAATAATAACATGGAATGTACCACTTGATAACACAAGAGAGGTTGTGGCCTTTTGGAGATAAC
Organism: Solanum gracilifrons; assembly: GCA_029582605.1. Taxonomy (NCBI): domain Eukaryota; kingdom Viridiplantae; phylum Streptophyta; class Magnoliopsida; order Solanales; family Solanaceae; genus Solanum; species Solanum gracilifrons. The sequence goes on from JAJOOH010028732.1 coordinate 23,667, forward strand.
TGGCAAATCATTTTACCAACATATGGATCCGCTCAAACTTTATAGGGATACTTAATATAGCATAACGAGACAACTCACAAAAATGATCCTTGCACTCATAAACTAATAAGGAACTTACTCTAATCTATTGAATGCATCCCTGCATTGATCGCAAAGGCTATATGGCACAAACTGCTCAAGGAACACTGTAGTAAATTGCTCCTAATCCATCACATGAGAACCAACGGGCTTCTGAGCAAGAATCGATCACAACCACTACTTGGCCATTCCCATAAACAGATATGAGATGTAAGACACTTCATGTGCCTCTAAGATACCCATTTTAAACAACCTGTCCTAGCACTCACTCAGGAAGTCATAAACATTCTCTCCATCTGTACTATCAAACTTATGAGGTGACAATCTAACGAATCTCTTCTACTAAGCAATCGACATGGTTGCACTAGATGAAATAGTTGGAGCTGCAAACCTCGGAGGTGCAGTAGAAGGCACTAAAGAAGAACCTAGAGTGTGAAATCCCATACTAGGACCTTGAACTCTCGGTGCAACTTCAACTATAATAGGAGAACCTGAAGTAAGAACACCAGAAAGAGCAATATCCAATCTAGCCAATAACCTGACGATCAACTCCTGAAGAATCAAAGTGTTGAATAGAACAAAATGAGGTTGGGTTGGTCCCCTCTCCGTAGTCTGCTTCCTAGTATCATCATAATTTTCCTAGATTTTAGGCAACATATGAACTGGCTTTTGAGAACATAATTTCCCCTTTTCCATGACATGATAGGTTCATTCGGAACCTTGAAAGTGACTAATCAGGTCCTACAATCTATGGAAGCATAGCATGCATAAAGCCAATCCATCCCAAGAATAACATCAAAATCTAACATCAAGCTCAACAAGATCAACGTGAGTGACTCTATGAGAAACAATAATAGGGCAATTCTTATAAACCCTCTTAGCAACAATTGGCTCACCAATGGGAGTAGAGACACGAAAGGTTTTAGAAAGGATTTTGGGACTAACATTAAATCTCATGGCCACAAAAAAAGAAGAGTAATTGATAAGGTAGTACCCGGATCAAGTAAAGCATAAACATCAAGATGAAAGATTTTCAATATACCGGTCACCACATCTGGAGAATGCTCGTGGTCCTGTCTAGCCTGAAGAGCATAGAATATCTTTTTCTTTTGGGCACTCGAACCAGAATCACTAGGTTGAACCTGCCTACCATCCCTTTCCTTAGTAGCAAGCAACGAGCAATCTCTCATCATGTGACAACTCTAACCACATTTAAATCAACTATATCTACCGACTAAACACTTGTCATCAAGTTTTTTGCCATACCTAGTGCAACTGGGAATCGAAGATCTGTTACCACAATTTCCTCCTTGAGTCTTAGGGTAAGACATCTTATCTTTATTGGACATAGGATCCGGATCATTAGAGGAACCTTTACTGGAAAACTTTTGTCAGAATTGAGGATGCCATTATCTATCAAATCTAGAATGAGAAAAGTCAGCATCACTGGTCATTGCCCTTATGGACTCTTTTGCCCTTTTCTTGAGCTTCTCTTCCTCAATTTGTTGGGCATATATCATTAAAAAGTAGATATCCATCTCTTTGACAACTAAGTTGGAAATATCTGACACAAACTTACTCATCCTTGCTCTAGGGTCGGCAACCATAGTTGGAGCGTACTTAGACAATTGTGTAAACTTCAAAGCATACTTCTTTACACTTATATTCTCTTGAAGGATACTAATGAACTCAAGCACTTTCGCTTCTCTCATTTCAAGATAAAAGAAACAATTAATAAAAGCTCCCTTAAATTTCTCTCAATCAAGAGGACCCGCATTAATAACCCTCTCACTTTTCCATTGTTCAAATCAAATTTGAGCAACACCCTTGAGTTGATAGGTGTCCAACTTAGCCTTCTCAACCGTAGAAAATCGCATAACTTCCACTATCTTATGCATCTCATCGATGAACTCTTGAGGATCCTCATCAACCTTGGAACCATGGAACTCCGGAGGATTTACCCTAGTAAAGTCTCTTATCCTTGCCGCCTCCGTACCCACATTTGGGTTTACATGAGCAATGGCCTCTCTATTTGCTTAGGTTGGCATACCTTCAGTCAACACTTGGAAAGCGGCTTAGAATTTGGCATGAGTTACTTGATCGGCCAAAGGATCAACTGGAACTTGAGGAACCTCACCCTCCATATTGTCGTTGAACGCATTTCTTCTCATATAAACCTTTTGAGGGGCCATATACTAAAAATGAGCAAACATGATTTAGGAGATGGATCTTTATAGAGATAGACTCTATGGAACGACTTTAGAGTAATGAAAGAAGTAAAATTCTTAAACTCTTTATAACTTCCTATTCATAAATGTGGAATGCGTTTCACACTTATGAACAACACTCAATTCAACATGGCTAATCAGACATCCTAGGACCTTATTCTAAAATCTTGTGCTCTGAATACCAAGTTTGTCATGACCTAAAGTACTCCCTAGAAGTGAATGACCTATAAGACCCCGAGAATCCCTACACAAGCCACTTGACATACATATTCATAATATAATAGACAAAAGTAAAGGATCTCATCTAAGAAAAAAGAGTTTTGAAGGGTTAAAAGCAGAATTTATCATGGTCTTGACAAGCCATCTAGTACATCAAAAGAAGTGGTCGAGACGTAACCCGTACACCACGTACAAAATCCAAAGAACTAAAACATAGGGAAATCAAAGTAAAGATTTATTTGTCTTCGGAACATGAGGTATCACCAACTCTATGAACTCCAAATGATCACCAAATAGCCACGCGCGTAGGGAGAGGAAGCGTCACACCCTACATTAGTGAAAAAATGTAGGCACAAGTATAAATTAGTACATGGAATGTACTATGTATGAGGGATCTGCATAAAAACACGAATCCTGCTAATAAAGAGACATAATCAAAAACTTGAAATGCATGACCAAGATAACCATCGTAAAAGTTTTTAAAGAAACATAATAAAACTTGAACATGGTAAATGCATCCTTACTTGCTAAGTCAAGGACCCTAACTTCTAGTTTAGGTGGATCTACTAGCTATGTCATTTAAGATAATATACGGGGGAACGTAGTTAATGACAAGGAGATTGCTACTAGAGATATGACCTCTACTAACGGGAAATACTTCATCTCAATATCCTCTCGGTGCTAAGTAAAATCCCAATGGAATTAGTCATAAACATATACATATCATCATCCATGGAAAAGCACAATTAAGTTACTAATCCGAGCTGAAAACAACATAGAATGGCTCCTTAAATCTTGAATCATGCATGTGTGATAAAAACCTTGCACCAAACCATGATCCATTAATGATAAAAATCTTTCTCAATTTAGTTGATGCTAATATTAAATCAACCTAGATCATAAGACAATCATTTTCATAAATCATGTGTCTTTCATGAAAACATCAATCATAGCTTCATAATTTCTTCATAAATTCATACCCTTCTAGGGTTCATAGTCAAAATCATCTATCATGCATGGGTTCGTGTGGAATTGATTAGAAACTATGTAATTGAGTCTAAACAATCGTAATGAGATCAAAATCGAACAATTGAATCCATACAAATAGAACCCATAAGGAATTGAATGAAAACCTAACTAATTTAGAAAATTTGAATTAGAGAACTAGAGAAATCTTTGGGACTCAATAAGTGAATGGAAATCATTGATGAACTCCAACATATCTCGAACTTAAGGCCTAAAACAATGTTAAAAAGAAAAAAAGAGATTTGATTAGGAAACCCTAGTTCCTTACTCCTTGATCTTGAGATAGAAGGCTTGAGAGGATTTTGGGGATTTTGGGAAATGAAAGGAAATGGGTGGATTTTAGGAGTAAAATCAGTTATAGGGTGGGTTCCTTTTTAGGCAAAACGACATAGTATAGGAATTAGATGCATAGGAAAAGACCCAAATACCCTTAAAAGTTAACTTTCGGAAAACCCAATGGTTGAAACCTATGGTTCGTAGGAATTCTTACTAACCGTACTGGTCAATCGTAGATTGAGTGACCGGGGTCGAAATCTTGGGTAATTCCTACGAACCGACGAACTTTCTACGACCCATAGAATACCCTACGATCCGTCATTTCATCCGGTAGGGTTAAGGTTTCAACTTAAATACTCTAAATCTTCCTACGGATCAGTTCTACAACCCGTCAAAATTTCTCCCGCTCTTCTTGTCAAGTCAATGGTCCAACATCAGAGGCTAAATTTTTCCAACTCAAATTTGAGTTCTATGGTTCACTTTTTACAGCCTTTAGGGCTTCATATGGTCTATAGGTTGGACTTGTATAACACTGCCTCAGCGAATTCTGCAACTTTTCTTTTGACCTGGACTTTTCAACTTTCGAGGTTTTACAATGTTATAGATTGGAAACTAGATCCATATCTTTAATCTATGATGCTCAACTTTTATTTAATTAATAGTTAGAAAAATTATATAACTAAGTAAATATAGATAGTATACCTACTCAACACATCAATTGTTTTAAAAAACATTATAATCCATTGAGGGTCACATTTTTCCTAAGAGATTTCCCTATTTAGATACATTATTTTTATTATTGTTGCAAGATATATAGAGAATGTTTCGAACATTTGTTCTTATTTTAGTTTGAAATATAATACTGAAAAAAGTAAAAAAATGATATGAAAAGTTTAGAACAGATAAGAGAATTTTAGATATTATGAATGTATAGATACACTAAATATATATATATA
>JAJOOH010028733.1:0-23266 GCA_029582605.1 Solanum gracilifrons
CTAGAGTTGCAAATTAATCTCCAAAATCCCAAAGCAAGAATAGAATAATAGTGTCTAACCCCCAAAAACGAGGTTTACATGTCCTATTTATAGAAAACAAATCCTAAATAAAAAAGGAAACAAATTAAGGAAAGTTTTGTTGAAGTACGTGTCTTCTATCCACGAGACTGACTTACGGGCCGTCGATGGATCTACGGTCCGTAAGTCCCTTCCTTCACTCGGGACTTAGAAAATATTTAGACATCCAAAACTCAGCTTCTCTGAAGCAAACGACGGACCAGCAGCACGGACCGTAGATCGACCTACGGTCCGTCAATCCTCTCTGTAGCTCCATACTTAGAATCTTCAAACATCAGGTACTGGAACCCACGCAGTCTCACTCTACGGATCGACAGTACGGTCCGTAGATCAGTCTACGGACCGTCGATGGGCACCGTGGTTCCACACTTGGTCAGATTTCCCTGATTTGTCTTTAATACCATGCCTGCTAATCTACGGTCATAACCTACGGATCGTGAATGGACCTACGGTCCGTAGATCACCTCCGTGGATGCCCTTTTTCTGCAATTCCTTCAGCTGTCTCTAAGCTTCCGCACCTGAACGTCTTTCCTGCAAAACATGGTAAAAACACATCAAAACCAATATAAAAAGGCCTTAGACACACACAACTAGTAAGTGAAACGTATTAGAAATACCGTAAACTCACAGTATATCAGTAGGCATACTACGAGTGACAAGATTTTGAATGAAGATATACAAGACAGTGTAGGAGTGACCTCCGTGATGGACAAGATGAGGGAAGAAAGGTTGAGATGGTTCGAGCATGTAAAGAAGAGGTGTGGGGAAGCTCCAGGTAAGTAGGTGTGCATGTTTAGCTATAATAGATTTTTAGGAGTGGCATAGATAGGTCGAAGAATATTTGGGAAAGGTGATTAGATGGGAGATGACACATCTTCAACTTATCGAGGCCATGACTCTAGATAAGAAGGTTTGGCTGTGAGGATTACAATTTAAGGACAATAGGTAGCCGTGTGTTGCAGTAATTTTACAAGGAATATGCAGGGAGTTATCCTTCTCATCTTCTCTTAAAAGTGAATAAATACTTTTTGCTTTTAACCTTTTGAAAGTGCATTTTTGAATGAAAAAACAAGTTGCGATATGTTTAACCTCAGTCCTCGACAAATAAGTTGCAGTTTTCATGTTTGGTGCTTCTTGACCTAGGGTAAGTGTTCTTTGTTTCCTCTTCTTTTTTTTCTGCTTTGTTTTGCTCTTTTCTACTGCTCTGTTTTGTTGTCTTGTTCTGTTCTGTTTTACTGTACCAGCATTGTTGTTTCTCAGCTCTATTTTGCTGATTATTTTTCTCAACAATGAATATATATTGTTACAGTGATTAAAATATAGTGTCGAATATGTTTCTTTGATCTTCACAGCAATTAGAAATGGCTGACCCCGGTTGGAACTATGGGAAACGAACAAGTGAGACCAATAGGAATGCAGTTGAATGTAACTTTTTTTTAAAAGTTACTAATGGCGGAATATTTTATCACAAACAACATCTAGTTGGTACTTACAAGGACGTCTCACGGTGTGAAAAATGCCCGGATGGTGTAAAGGAAGAAATAAAAATATATGTTTATGAAAAAAGGGAGCTAAAACATCGGGATTTATTTCAACGGAATGTGACTAATGTTGATGATTAGTACTATCTCTGATGAGCTAGCAACAGTGTTTGGTGAGTCCTCGTCTTTTCGAGAAAACATCCATGTTTCTTTCAGTCAGTTACTTTCAATTTTCAAACATTAGAGTTAGCTAGGGACTTGCCTTAGCAAATAATATTAGTAGAGACTTTTCAGACAGTTAGTTTAGATTCAGCTATGTGAACTCAGATATTCATCTATTGATATTTTTAGACTATTTCAGTTGAATTTCGCATCCAGTTATCTTCCACTGATATTACATGTTTATTCTTAGTGTCATGCCTGATCATGAGGTTAGCTTGGGGTCACTTGTGTCTCTAAGCACCATGAAATGGCTAGGGGTAGTTTTGGATCGTCACAATATGATTCTTGTGTGAAGCACCTAAAGGTACTCCAAGATAGGTAGTCGAAAGGGCCTCAACCCTACAATTCAATATTTTTGAGTGAGTGATCCAATGTTGTTCACCTTCTAGAAAAGAATAATCTCAAATTACCTCAAATTGATTTTGAGGTCTGATACCGGCTGAAACCAAGTAAAGACTTAGCTTAATAATTAGTGTTATCAAAGGCAAAAAGCGCAAAAAAGCTCTAAGGTTCGTAGGGGCTTTAAGCGCAAAGTGTAAATAAACTGTGGGCTTTAGTAGTAAAATGGTGCAAATGGAGAAAAGAAAACAAATATATTTTTTTAGTCCAAGACTAATAATTATAAACATGAATGACAAATAAATGACCAAAGAATTTGAAATTTTTTTACGATGAAGTGAAATATCAAATTATTTAGAGTCACTTCTTCATAAGAGGCTCATTGGCAAGGAAACGTTTGCCTTAGAACCTCGATGACGACACTGAACCGCACATAAAGTGAGGTGAAGCACTCAACACATTTTGAGTCTCGCTTTAGGGCTTAAGTGCACCTTTGATAACACTGTTAATAATCCAACTAGGCCTCAATTGCATCATAAAAAATCAAGGTATCATCCGTAAATAACGAATGAGACACTAAGAACCACAACACTAAAACCCTTTAAGTAACCTCATAAAATAGTTCTATCATCATACTACTTAAAGCTCACATAAATAAGATAAACAACATTGATGCTAAGTGATCCCCTTGTCTTAAACCCCTCGGACTCCCAAAAATCCCGCATGGGTCATTATTCACCTACATAGAAAATTTCACCGAAGAGATGCAACAATTAATCCATTTCCTCCTCTTCTCCCCAAATCCCATTTGAAACATAATAGAATCTAGGAATTTCCAGTTCACATGATCACAAACCTTTTCCAAATTTGAATTTCAGATTTTCCAAATTTGGATTTCTGATTTTCCAAATTTGAATTTCTGATTTTCCAAATTTGAATTCTATATCCACAGCTGACGCAACTCCATACCGACGCTTCACTACTACTTTTATTTTTCAATTAATTAACGGCTAAGCGATTTCATAACCTCAGTTTTCCTTAACCAGCTGACCTTACTTCGTAACCTTAGCCTCCCTATCTTTATAATTTTCTAGTTCGACTAAGTGACTTAACTTCCCAAATTATTAGGGAAAAACTATTTTTTGAAGTTCACCTCTCAGAAAAAGTTATTCTTGGCAAAACTCCACTGCGCCTTCTAGCCTTTTAATCATACGATAAAAAAGAATAAAAATAAATAACGGAAAAGCGAAGATCGAGAAGAAAGTTCAAGAAAGCAAAAGAAAACTCAAAATCAGATGCACTTCACAAGGGCGTTTTGGAAGTCAATTTTGGTACGATTTTACTTTTTTTACTTCAGATTTTGAAAATATACTCGTTTTTGCAATTCATATATATAGATGCATATTGAAGAGTTAGATCTATGAACTTATCTTGTTTTCTTTATTTAACATTTTTTCTTAGTTTAGAGATTATTTTTCTATTCTAGTCTTGGACGTCTAGGTGACATTTTCGTAGGGTGAAACGGAAAGATTGGTACACTCAAACTTGGTCAAGGCCTCCGAGATGAATAGATCAATAACTTAGGAACCATTTCATTTTTTTAAGAACAGACATTCTCCCATTCAGAATACTTTGAGTTCTCAGAATATCAACCCTTTCCTTTTTGAACATCATCTTTTTTAGCTTCTTCTTTTTGCTTGTTGTACCTGGTCCCTCTTCAGACTCAAAAATTTATTCATCAGAATATTCCCCAATAGGAACAAAGGATTTAAACATTTGAAGTGTTTTTGAGAGAGGAGAAAAGAGGGTTTTGAAAATTTCTTATTTTTGGAAGGGGATTTGAATTTTATGGGGAAATGAAAAGAAATATGGAGTACAAAGAAAGTGAAATGGTGTATTATGTGAAAGGAAGTGTCATTTTGGTATTCAAATTAGGGGTATTCATGGTTCAGTTTGGATCGGTTATTAGTTAAAACCAAAACCAAATCAATTTAAATGTTTTTAAATTTCTAAAACCAAACCAAACCAAACTAAATCAAAAAAATAACTGTCGATTTGGTTAGTTTTTTTTATTCGAAAGTAATAAGTTTGTTGAAAACATACGCATCTCGATAGACACAAACACTTAGTACATGAATAATTCACAAATAAACTATTACACGAACAAAGTGATTCATCCAATGAACCAAGTTTCAAAAACTAAAAAAACTCATTGTCAATAGCATAAAAGTTGATTCAATATTCTGGAGATTTCAACATCTTATCATAGTCTTTTCAATAAAATTACACCTTAAAATATTGAGAAATTACTTCTCAAAAAAAAAACAACCAATATTTCATAGGCAAAACTAATCAATTACCATCTTCTTTAGCTTGAACTTTAAATTATTCAATGTTGGGTTAGACAATTTTATAAAGAACAGCGAAAGTGTAATCTTTAAAGTAATGAATATTGAGGGATTTAGACTTAAGGTTTTAATAATTGGGTTAAAATTTAAGTTTTGGTCTTCAGAAAATAGTAAAATTAAAGACTTAAGTTGATTAAAATTTATTAAAATACCTATACTTTATTTATAAATAATTATTAAATTTATATATATAACTTCTCGGTTCGGTTTGGTTATTTTTGCGGTTAATTTTAATAAACCCAAAACAAAACCAAAGAATATCGGTTTTTTAAAAATTTAAAACCAAACCTAACCAAATCAAATCAAATCAAATATCGATTTTTTTAATCGGTTTGGTTTGGATTGCGGTTCAGTTTAGTTTTATAACCATAACCTTGAATAGCTCTAATTCAAATTATGGGACAATGATCACGTTTCTGAATGACAGACATGTGGCGATCACAACATTTTTCATGCATAATTTAAAATGCAATGTTAAGAATGCTAACCTTCTAGAACAGACTGGGTTCCTCTCTCTAATTACCTAGATTTGTCCTGACCTCTCTTTTCCTTCAACATTTTTCCCATGTGTGCATACCTACAAAAGGTATAAGACTAAATTTGCTAAAACATACATAACTGAAAAAACACGAATACCTTCTCCCTTTGCATAGTCATGAGAGGGTTGATTGCTTCAGGCATGATCCATTCAATCAGTTTTCAACATCCCCAACTTCAGTTTGATTATCTCGGTCAAGTCTTGTAAGTGCTTCAAGTTGCTATTTGATCCACAAGAGTTTAGCACATCAAGCTGCACCTGCTACATACACCGCCTTAGTTGTTAAAAGAGCAACTAAATCTTGTCTTTTAGTTCCCCATGAATGAGAGATCAGCCTAGAAAATAAGTCATTCCTAAGGTACTCTTTCTATCAACTTGATACCCACCATAATGAACATCATTATATTCCTCTAAATCAAAAAGTCTCCTGATGAACTGAACAGAACCACGTCCATGTCTTCTTCAAATCTCTTAGGATTCTCTTAGCAACCTTCAAATGTGATTTCATTGGACAAGCTTGGAATCTTGCAGAAATCCTAACACTTATATCATTTACATTTGGACCACATCCACCAGCATCCAGCTTCGAGTTGGTCCCCATGGGAGTATCAATTGTCTTGGAATCCATAATGTGAAACTTCTTCAGTAGTTTCTCTGAGCTGGAACCAGGTCCGTATATTTGTTCAGATATCAATTGCCCTCATCACACTGTGCTATCTTCTTCCCATTATCTAAGTCACTATGAGTGTATACCTGTTCTTGACGTATTGGTCCTTGCTTAGGGTTTTCATGAAGATGTCATCCACTTGAACTTTCATTTTGCAAAACTTCATGATGACATTACCCATTTTTAACATTGTCTTGACTTCAAGTATGTTAAGCCTTTTGAGCAGCTCCTTGATGTACCTTTCTTGACAAACGAGGGTACCTTCAGAGGTTTGCTTGATCTGTAGCTCTAAGAAGAAATCTAATTCTCCCATCATGCTCACTTCAAAACTCACTACTCATGAGTGCAACAAACTCTTCACACAACACCTTAAAGGTTGCTTCAAAGATGATATCATCGATATATACTTAAATAATCAGCAATTCTCCTTTCTGATTTCCAAAAGAGGATTTTGTCAATTTTACCTCTTTTGAAACCATTGTTGAAGAGGAACTTGGACAACCTGTTAGCTGGTCGGGAAACCGAGTGTCATACTTTGCGCTTTTTTCAAACTGAGCTTGATCAGCTTCTTCAATCTCACCTTCAGAATTCACATTATCAGTTTGAACTGCATTATCTTTGTTCAGCTTTGTCTACGGACCAGGTCCCTCATCAGGTTAATCATCTGCATCATCTTCTTTGGGATTGCTGGATTCATGAAGAGGATATTCTTCAACAACCTCACTGTTTAGACCATCTCTCTGAATCTTAAGAAGCTCTTCCATCTCAAAATATTCTTTGTTTTGCAACTTACTTCTCAATTCTTCCGGACTCATCAAAAATTACACGAACATCTTTTTTATTGCATAGATTTTTATACACTGAATAAGCCTTGCTGGAGGAAGAATATCCCACAAATACTCTTTCATTATTATTGGGATCAAACTTCTCAATATCATCCTTTTGGTCACAAAACATGTAGTATTCACCACTTCAGCCTAAAATTTCTTTGGAAGATTAAAATCCTACCTATTCTACTTGAAGGATGGTCTGATTTGTTTATCTTTAACACAAGCATCACAAACTTTATCATCTGAATATTTTATTTTGGGCAGACCGCAGACCAGATGCAGTTTGTGCAGTAGATAACACATGAGCATGTCTCTTGTGTCATGCATCAGCATTCTCACTTTGACCACAAAGGCAAGTGAGACTGTCACTATGAGCAATATTCAGATCAACAATATACATGTTCTCCATTTTCTTTATCATACTTTAAATTTGTGAAACACTTAGAAGATTATACGTCAACTCGTTGTCATAGTACACATCTTCAATGGGGTGTTCCACGGACTTTCCAATCCTTTCTACGCCAAAAGAGACACCCTCACCTTGAAGTGCCTTGATAGAGAAGAAATTTTTTGTTTTACCAGTCATGTGCTTTAAGCATCTACTATTCATGAGAATACACTAACCGATGTTACCTCCTCCCAGTTTCTTGGCATATCACTTGTTAGCCTTGGGAACCCATTTGAGACGGAGTTCCCAGTAAGAAGATAACGGAGTGATAAGAAAATCTTTTGTCCAGTGGGGCAAACTGCTTTTCTTCAACCTAGGACCAGAAGCAAGACCATGTCCCTTCTTCTGTATGTTCCTTTGTTTGGAATAGTTTGAAGAACTTCCTTCATATTTTTTTCCAAACAGGATAATCATTCTTAAGATGTTCATTTCGACCACAATGCACGCATAGCAAATTATTAGCAACATAAACATTTTTGTTGTGAAGATTGTATTGGGGATATATCTTCTAACAACCCAGCCCTCTTCTGTTGTTGTTACCATGAATGATTAAATTTGTAAGCATTTTAGAGGAAGTGGTCCATTTGAGGGATTTGTTCAGTTCCTCTTTTACACAGACCAGGTCCCTCTCCAACACAAGATTTCTATCTAGAATTCCCTCTTCATTTCAGTAGTGTGCATCTTATTTTCAAGCTCCAGCTGCAAGTTGCTGGCCTTGTTCTTTTCTTTAGAAATTGTAGTAGTCAGCCCTTTTATCTTTACCTTCAGTTCTAGATTTTCGACTTCTAGAACAACCATTTGGTTTTCAATATCAAATATTTGGGTAACTAGAGAAATTTTTCCATCTTGAGAGATGTGTAGGCTATTGTTCACGAGATCATTCTCAGTCGTTATCTCATTGATCAAATCAATTAGTACAATAACTAGCTTTCTCAATTTACTAGTAGAAAAGGTATTCAAGTTTTTCTTGAAGTATGATAAGGCTACCTCTTCATTAACATCTTCATCATCTTACTTTGCCATGAAAGCACCATCAGAATGTTTAGAATCATCTGAATCACTTGGGGCATTTTCCCAGGCAGTCAGATCCTTCTTCACCGTATGATCAGTAGTTTCTCTTCTGCTTGACTTGTCACGGACCTCGTCCTTTATTTTGTCTTTGCCTTCTCCATACCTGACTTATTCCTTATGGTCAACCTTGTGCATAGGGCAGTCTCTAATGAAGTGACCTGATTTACCACACTTGTAACACAAGTCATTGGAGTTTGTACACTGTCAAAATTTCCTTTCTCCATGAGACCTCAACATTTTCTCACGATTTTTTGAAATCTTCGAGTGAAATATCCCATGTTCTCATTTATTTCAGGGGTTTGACTTTATGACACCTTGAGAGAAAGTGATTTGTCTCTTTTTGCATCTTTCTTCCGATCAACCTTATTAATCGGATTTGACCTTTTATCTTTGCCTTTGAGATTGAGACCATCCTTCTTTTGTGCATCTTATCAACTTGAAGATGTTCAAATAATTCATCCAGCATAACTACTTCAGAGTCCTTTGTCTCATCGATAATCATAAATTCATTTGTCCAAGATCTGTGATGAATTTCCAGTATCTAAGAGACTTGTTTCCATGCAGGGACAAGTTCTTCCAAGAACATAAGCTCATTTGTAATGGTGGAGAATCTAGTACGCATTTAATGAATAGATTCACCTTCTTTTATGGTAATACTTTCAAACTGAGTAGTGAAGAGATCAAGCTTAGATTTATTTGTTTCCTCAGTACCTTTATACGTTGTTCTCAACCGATCCCAAATTTCCTTGGCTGATTCACAAGATGAAATCAGATCATATTCATTTACTCCAATGCCACACATTAATAGGTTCATTGCTTTGTGATTCTTCTCAACTTTTCTTCTGTCGGAGTCATTATATTGTTGTCGAGTTTTGGGAACGACTGTTGTGACATATCCATCTTTTACTTCCATAGTTGGCGCATAAGGACCTTCACAAATAACATTCCATACCTCAATGTCCTCAGCGATGAGATAGCCACTCATTCAAATATTCCACCATCTATAGAACTGACCATCAAAAAGAGCTGGCCTTGTAGGAGACTTACCGTTTTGCAAGTTTAGTGGTGTCGCCATTCTTCGCATGAATCTCTCTGTTGGTGTTAACCACATAGGGAGCCCAAGATATGATACCAATTGTATGAATATATGCGTCTACCAGTGATCACACGACCAAGTCCCCAGACAGAATAAAGTGTGGAAAATATATAGCTCAAACTAAATCAGGGACAATGATTTTATGTGGAAACTCCCTTGCTCAAGGGCGATGAAAACCACAATCTGCACTCACAGAATTCCAACCCAAACTCCATTTTATTCAAATGGGGCAAAGTTTCAGATTACAAACTCTTGCAACTTAGGAATTAAAACTCTTTAATCCCTTCTCCCTTACTGTAGCAACTCTACTACAAAGAGAAACTAAGCAATTACTCTATTGACCACTAAACCAACTAACTCTAGCTGATCTAGACTTTCAGAATCCAACACGGTAACTATAGCCACCAACTTCGATCTCAATTATGAGAGCTAAACAAGCAGCAACTCTGCTGCACCAAAACATCAACTAACTCTAGTTGACATTCCTAGGAAACTCTACCCAAGAGAACATCAAAACAATGATGTAAAAAAGGCTTGGCTAAAACATAGATGATTCTACTAACTAACTCTAGTTAATACGACTCAAACTAAAGACTTGGGTAAGAAAATGATCTACTATCCTTTATAACTTAGGAGTAGATTTATAATGTAAGCACATAAGACACTAAACTCAAAGTACAACAAAGACTCTTCGACACTCTATCAGCTCCCTTGTTGAGTATGAGAAGTGTTTTTCCTTGAAGATGGTCTTCTCTTTGTATGCTTATGAATTTTCAAAAATTCAAATCTTTGTTGCCAAATCTTAGTTTGTGTCTTCTGAGAAGAGACTATATCAAATGGACACAAACCCCTTAGGACGACACCATTGGCTGAGAGCCTACTACTCTAAAAGGTTGTGCACCAACCATGTCAGATGTGATAGCTTTTAGATAGCTGTCTTTTGACTTTTCCATGTATGTAGTCTATTGGGACCATGTTCCTTTCAGTGTGTTCTTTATGAGTTCTTGAAAATACTTGCTAGCTCTCTCTCTTTTTGAATGAATAATGTTGTATGTTTATTGTTAAATATATCAATCCCCAACAAAAGTTTTGACCACTGAAACAAACAACCTCACCCGCCCTTCCTATTTGTGAACTACGTTGCACTTTTCACCAACCAACCTGACAAGACAGCTTTACACCTGTACGCCATTTTGAATCTGGACGAGAGCACTCTGTGAGGGACCGGGTCCCTGCATTGGTGAGGATCATCAAAACACCCAAAATACAACATTTTCCCCCTTTTTGATGATGACACACAAATATTCCTCATGTTGAGTTTATTCATTCATTTTCCTAGTCATCAGTCCCAATACCAGAAGACCCTTTCCTGGATCTGGTCCCTTGTTAGATCCCTAAGTTTGTTAAATCATCAAAACTTAACACCATCTCCAAAATAACAAGATTTAAACCTTATTGTTTGGGTATGATGTAATTGTTCATTCCAAATGTGCTCTAGTTCATACCCTTAACAATGATTTGAGACATTGGCTGGACTAAGAATTTTTTAAGACATAAATTTTTGTTGAGTACTTATGTTGAGTTTGTATTTATGGACAAAATATATGCATGTTGGAAAGTGGGTTCATCACGTTTTTATAGGTGATATTGAGTCAACACGTGTTTAGATTACTCTACTTTATTATTTCCATTGTAACAAACTAGTTGGAAGTTGTAGTTTGTAACTACCCGAGTCTATACCCCAACCGAAACACGATACCTGGAACCACAAGTGATCCTGAGCTAACCTTGGCATGCATATCAAAGAATCACATAAAGAAACTAAGCAGAAGCTTAAATACATAACTGAATAATAGAGTTTAGAAAATCCATGAAACTACATTTCTACTGTTTAAAATAAGCCTATACTAAAAAAACATAAGTTTGGTGGGACATGACCACTAACTACCTCAAAACCAAAGACAACATGAAGGAAAGTCTAGTAACCTAAACTAATGAAGTCTCCAAATGAGGAGGGCTCACCAAGTGCTAATTGCAAATACTGCAACCTTATCATTGATGAGTCTGAGTATGAGTACCGAAATCTACATCATAAAAGGATGCAGCGTAGAGAAAAGCATACGTCAGTACGTGGAATGTACTGAGTAAGTAATAGGTACTACCATAGTAGTAGAAATGGCATAACGAGGATAGTGAAATAAGGTTCTCAAAATCAAATACATAGCGAAAGAATTGAAGAGAAACAATTGGAATCTATGAATAAGTATCATAAAAATATCTTTTCGAAAGCACATATTCATATAATTGAGTTTTTTTCAGTAGACTTGCATAATCATATACACAAAATAACATACTTGAAATGAACCATAAAGACTTAAAAGCATGTAATAAAAATGCATAATTAGGGAGTTTTTTATAACCGACATATACCATGTGAGCTCATGATGTTCAACAACTAAATCTTTGGTCACTATGCATCATCAACTACTGCAAAATGGGTATAACTAGCTTGAAATTGAAAGGCAATTGGTAGATTACTCTTTCAGCAAGACGACTATTTCACTAGATTCAATGTTATTAGTTAGGAAAAATCAATTTAGCCATCACATTAATCTGAATCAGCCCAAAAAAAAAAAAGGTAAAGCAAGAGATACCTGAGTTTCACGAGTTCCAAGTCGGAGTTTAACAAGCCCAAAAAACGGACCCAGCTGCCGCTTCAATTTTCGACGGACTCATCGTACCAAAATCCATCGATTTCTTCCTTACCCATTCTCTCCAATCCTTGTCCTCTTCATTGTCAACAACGTCGTCTACATCGTCGGGAACTTGGATCGTCAATTGTGCTCCATCGACAAATCAGTAAAAATTTCCAATTTGAGTATCAATCAATTTGTTTATGATTTTTTAGAGTGTGATTGTTGTGAATCAAGTAGACTTTGTACGAGCTTATGTGTTAGAAATCGTGAATGGGGCTGATTTAGATGGGATTATTGGGTCGAGTAAAATACTAGAGAGTTTTATTTGGGATCCAGGCCCAATTATCAATCAGTTAAATAGGATTAGGGATTAGACACAAGAGTTATGCGTATTATGAAGAAATGTCTGTTTCTCTCATCTTCTTTCGAGAGTCTTATTTTTTCATCTTCATTCTTTTCTTTATCTTTAGTTACTTGTTATTTCGGTATTTTTCTGTGTAATTCTAGTGTTGTTATTATAATTTGATTATCAATGAACATAATGTTTATGTATTTGTATTGAGAATCCGGGTTCGTTTCTTTGGTGCTTTCATACAGAGGTCGCTCTAATGGAGGACCATAGAGTACTCAAGGCTTCCGTTGATGATTCAATTTGTGATTCAATACAAGAGATGAAGGATTCTATCTGTAAGGATCTCACTGAATTTCGTTTGATGTTGCTGGAGATTTTAGGGGGAAAGGCTATGACCTCTTCTGAACCCCAAATTAAGTTAAGAACACCAAATTATGGCAGTTTAGAGGCAAGAATCTGGAGGCTTGGATAGTCCAAGAGGAGCATTATTTCGATTGTTATAAAATTGAGGAAGATCAGAAGCTTGATGTGGCATCCTTATACCTTGACGGTGAACCATTGAAATGGTACCAATGGCTATTTCGGAATAATCAATTAATTGATTGGCTGCATTTCGCTGATAAAGTGAGAATTTGATTCAAACATAAAGGATACAAGTCCACAGAAGGGAGATTTGCCAATCTCGGACAGTTACCATATGTGATTAAGTACCAAAATTGTTGTGAGGATAGCTTCGGTGAATCAGATGTACTATTCCTAGGCCGCACATATGTCCAACCATAATGGAGCAACATAACTTACTCATTTTTATCGCAACATTATAGTGAACAATTGGAATGCAAAAGTAATACCAATGTGCGCAAGGTGCTTGATGAATCATCTGATATGCACAGACATGCAAATTCTCTCGATAAATCCAGCAATCCTATTGAAATTTTTATTCCCCCTAATGATATGGTAAATTTTGTCTCCAAAATTGTTGTGGTACATAGTTGTGGTGATGATGTTAAAAATGAAGACAAGAATGATGAAGAGGAAATTTTTAGCATCAGAAACGAACCTATAGAATTTGTTATTGCGAATGCATATAAGCCTTCATTCTGGAATAATTCTATAGTATCTATTCCCTGTGACCTTTCCATTTTTGATATTCACAAAGCTTTGGATGATCGTTGGAATCAATTATTCGCTAGACACTTTGAAAAATTCTACCATTTTGGGCTTGTTCAACGTTGGGAGGAGATACCGTCTAATCCTTCCATTTTCAGTTATGCCAAGCTTACAAGCAAAGTTATTAATGGTGGTCGGGACTATGTTGGCTGCTTCATCATGCGTCCGAAATTTTCTGAATGTGATGGTTATGATCTTAAATGTTTGGGTTCTCAAAGCAATTTAGTTGAAAGAATATAATTTTACATGTATGGGATCCTGGTATACACCGAGTGCTTGTCAAGTTAAAATGTTTGAATGGTAGCATTTTTTCCACAACTAAACTCAATATGTTTTTATGAATGCAAAGCATCTTAAGAGACCAGTGTGCGTACTAACTGTGCATTAATGAGAATTCTTTCTTGATGGTGGTGGAATTGATAAGTAGACCGTGCAACATTGGAATTCTAAGAAACTGGATCACCAACAACTATTTGAAATCTTTGGACAAGAACGTGGGACTATTCTTCCAAAGCGGACTACAGAGCGATGTGGTATATATAGAAGGGTTGAAGATTTGGATGGTAACAACAAAATAAAATGCAATATGTGTCATATAGTTGTCCATCAATAATTCCATGGGCTTGATGTTGCTTATCATAATGTGGATACTAAAGAACGTGCTCTTTGGATTCTTAGTATTCCTTGCAATAGTTGTCTCAAGGCATGCGTGATTTGTGAATATCTTCAAGGATCTGACTATCTATGTTCCAAATGTACCACAAACTTTCGTGTTCTGCATGCTTTGCAAGCTGGATACCATATGGACTTGATCGAGTTCGATAGCTGGTCGAATCACATTAGCCGGTACCTCAGTGCATTGACTCAAACCGACATGGGAGCAATATTATCCTTGAGATTTCGTCCAGTTCGTGTTGATGTATTTCCACCTCACACTGTAATATTTAGCAATGCAAATGTTGCTAAGAATGTTCCGTTTGATAATGCCTTAGTCAAGTGGCTATTAATATATTCCCTCCAAAGGATTGACCAAGAAGACAAAGAAGGCACACTACTTGTTAAAGCAACTCCTAACATATATCCAAGTCTTAACAAGTTCGCTGCTATGATATCCATCTATTGTTCTATCGAACGTTGAGGACAAAGTTCTTATTCAGGATGGGGGTATTGTTGTGAATCAAGTAGACTTTGTACGGGCTTATCTGTTAGAAGTCGTGAATGGGGCTGATTTAGATGGGATTATTGAGCAGAGTAAAATACTAGAGAGTTTTATTTGGTATCCAGGCCCAATTATCAATAAGTTAAATAGGATTAGGGATTAGACTCAAGAGTTATCCGTATTATGAAGAAACGTATGTTCCTCTCATCTTCTTTCTAGAATCTTAACTTCTCATCTTCATTCTTATCTTTATCTTTAGTTACTTGTTATTTTGGTACTTCTCTTTGTAATTCAAGTGTTGTTATTATAATTTGGTTATCAATGAATATAATATTTATGTATTTGTATTGAGAATTCGGGTTCATTTCAGTGTGCATAGTATATGTTAGAAAGTAGAAATTATGCAGCACTTGCTTGAATGTTCCACTTCACAATTTTTTTTCTTTTCAATTTGATATTGAAGAAATGGAATTAATAGTTTACTACTATCTTTAGCCAACCACGAATTGAGGATTTGAAGGTATGACTGTTTATGGATTGGATGGCTTATCGGATATCAGTTTTTAAATTTAATAGTTCGTTAGCCAACTTATAAGATATCGGTTAATTTCATTTCAGATTAGCGAAGTGTATCAGTCAACCTCTAATCTCTATCGTATCCTTTTTTTTCGATGAACGCACCTTACTAAAAGGATGACTTTTAAACAGTAACAACATAAAATGGATAAATTAATCTAGAATTTAACTAGTTGTCACATTTTCATTGTCTAGTTGAAGCATCTTTGCTAATGACTCGATAAATTGTTGCATACTTTTCATGTATATATCCTCAATACTTTTTTTGAGTTTGCTGATTCGCGCTCTATTCTTTAAAGAAAAATAGATAATTATAGAAAAGTAAATACATTTCGTGGCTTTACAGCTTTAGCCTTTAGGAGTTAGAAGTAAAAAAAGAAAAATATGTAATTACTCTTATATATTATTGTAAAATATTAAATGAGGCTAATGTACCTAGAATAAAAATGTAATTATTGTAATTCTTAAGGGGTTAACGGTTTACCCAATAAGGAAATTGAATAATTCGTCCCCACACCAATAAGTTGTTAATTATAAAATTTTGATCTGTTCCCCATCCGTTTATTTGATAACCTAATATCAATAAGCTAATAAACCACCCGGCGATTGACTTATCGTTTACGGTTCAATTTTAAACACCCTAATTTGAAAGTTATCAGTGAACACTTTATTTAAAGTTAAATTGCTAGTAAGGACTATTTGTCCTAGAAGCTTACTAATAAAAATAAAAAAATTAATAAAGAAAAAAATAAGCAAATAGTAGCCAAAAAAATATAAGAAGATTAGATGGTTAAGCTATGGGGGAGGATCAACCATGGTAAAACAAGGGAAAATCAGAGAATGGTCATGATTGTTGTTTAGTAGCACACAATTTTTATTTTTTATTTTATTTTGTCTTTTAGTTTTTTCATAGTGTAGTATCTTTAAACATTGGTGCAAATGGATAGATGTTTGTGTTCCTAAAAATGAAGGAGGTCTAGGATTTAAGTATATTTTTGATGTATCAAAGGTTATGTATATAAAACTTTGGTGGAATTTCAGAACACATAATACAATATGGTCTAACTTTACATGGACTAAATATTGTAAGAAGCAAATTTATGCACTAGTTCAATGGAAATGAGGTTCCCAAATATGGAAGCACATACTGGAAAATAGAGATCTTTGAAAAAACATATGGGGGAACTTAGAGGAGGCACTTCTACTATGGTCTAAGTTGGGTCCCAACATATACATGTTTCAGATCTGCAAACTTATTATCCCATGAAAGATATTGTTGAACTTTGAGAGGAGGGATGTGACTAGACAGTAATGAGAGATTTTGTGCTTCAATATGTGGTGGACCATGTTCAGGCAAATTTGCATTCTGCTTATCTCAGTAATAAAGTTGATAATGCTTGGTGGACTGAAATCAGTAACGGTAAATTCACAATAAAAGCAGTTTGGGGACTTTTGAGGAACAAGAAAGACAAAGTTAAAGACATGGAAAAATTCTGGATAAAAGGAATTCCATTCAAAATCTCATTCTTGTGCTAGGAGATTCTAGTGACCTTAATTAATATTAAGGATCATTCTCACACTAAAGAATTGACCTTAGCACCTATGAACCATTAAGAATCACTTGGCACGACCTAATATAGAAATGAAGAATAGTCCGGATCTTAACTTAGAAATTTTTAGCGTGTAACAGCACCACACCTGGTATAAGATATCCTAATGGCTGGCTTAGATACAACACCTAGTATATACTAATGGTTGAATCAGGCACCGTGTCTGATATATACTAATGATTGATTCAGGTACCATGCCTGATATATACTAATGCTTGGATCGTGTACCATGCCTGGTATGGAGATATCCAAATATGGTTGACTTGGGTACTACACTGGTACACTAACAACTGATGGCTCAAGAATCGCACTGGTACACTAACAGTTTGAGTTTGGATTCCATGAGAGGATCAAGTATGTGATTTTGGTTCCATGAGTGAACCTGATTTACTTCTTGATGATGTAATTGCTGCATGTTAGATCCTTGAGTTGTATTGGTTATTGGGAGTCTAGGTTGTGGGTTGCTCGTGATGGTTGAGGTATGTTATTTGTTAATTGACAAACTTAATTCCTAGGGTGGTTTTTGCATAATTGTTATAACTATGAGGTTAAGTTTATGAGTACTCAATCGTTGTTTCTAAGCTATGTTTCTATTTATCATTAACTTTATTATATAAATGGTTCTGGGTTAGTTGGTAGGATCAGTTTATTTAAGGCACTAGTTTTATGTACTTTTCCAAAGGGGCAGTGAGTGTGCATGAGAAATGAGAAATAGAGAAAGGATAAAAGGTAGTGGATAAGGCTAGTGATGACCTGATATTCGTGGATACTAATATTATAGAAAGGTTAAGCTATGATTTGACGTCAGGATGGTGTTATTGAGAGGCATGGGATCAAGGTGCATTAGTTATGACATTTACCCGGGAAGGGTAATAGTATGTGAACAGAGAAATGGGGTGGTGTAGTTTCCTTAATGCATGGTTATTTCTGATTATATACATTATATTATGTGATATGTTTGGATCGATTGATGATGCCTACCCATTTGTGTTGTTTGTACTGATACTACTCTTACTATGCCACTTGATATAGTATGGTTGCAAGGTCAGTGACATTTCATAGGTGAAGACGATGATGATCTCTGACAGCTTTAACTTTTTCTTTCTTATGGTGAGAGTGGTGTCTCATTTTTTTGTATAAACTATGCTCTCTTCGTAGGTCTTGTACCTGTTTAAACTAGTTCTCTCGGGGGCTGTCTTTTCCAGTCTATTGTAAAAACGTTTTACTAAAGTGGTGTTTTCCTTCAAGTTATGATGTTAATGAATTTTTTGTATTAAATCATTTATTTTCCGCATATTATGGTTTAATCCAAATTGGGTGGTAAGGATTCTCCTTTCTAGGTGTTAGAGTAGCTTACTCCATGACCTAGTGGATTGGTTGATGATAAATTTACACATCATATTGTGCATTTTGCACTATGCCAAATGCGGAGGCCATCTTGTCCAAGACATGGCATCAATGAAAATCTCTATCTAAGTCCTTTTTTCATTCGAAAATTTCACTATTTTGATATTATTTTAAGTCTAGGGCTTTTATTCTTTCCTGTCCTCATCCTTCGTCTCTAAGGCGAGTTTATCCCATGAAATTCTATATAATTTCAAGTATTTCAATCCTCCCTTTTCAGATTATTAATGAAATCCTACACCAAAATAAGATTTTCAACAAAAGCTCAATCAAGATTTCAAAAACTGAATTATTGGACCTTCTTCTTGTTAGAGTTTTCCATCAAGATTTATGGAGAGTTTAGGGTATGTAGAACTTCAATGAAGTATTTCTTTTATCCTTATGTCCAGAACTCCTCAATATTTTATGAATTTAAATTCTATAGTTCGGGTTTTTAACCCCACTTTCAGATTAACCCTTTTTGTGACCCAAATGGATGATTTCTTGAATTACTTACTCATGATTTATGAATTTTGACTATTGTATTTTTTTTATATTCTTCGCAAGATTTTTCGTAGTCAACTTTGTTAGTTCTTGACATGATTTTGTCTATGATTCTTGAAGATTATATTTTGAAACATGATTTTAGAGCCTTTATGTTATTATGAAAACTATGTTGAGAATCTACAAGTTATGCATGTTCTTGAAAATTTTCTCATAATTTGAAAGATATGTTTTATAAAGAGATTTTACATATAACTTTAGAAAGAAATATTTGAGATTTGTCTCATAGATTTGAGTATAGTCTCACAACAAGATGTGTTATAGAAAGAGATTTTTGAGCAAGACTCATGATAGTTTCTATATAAGCTTAATAGATATGTTATTAACTATATAGATAGTATGTATTGGGATTAGTACATACCACCGAGCAAACAAGGGTTCTATATAACCCAAGTTTCAGAACTACGTTCCATCATAAAATTATATTTCACTGCTTTATCGATTGATCATTTCACCCTAAGAGGCTCAAATTCGTGGATCCACATTAGACAGACAAGTTCTATACCATGGTGAGGTATAGGAAAACCCTTCCAATTTGGATTAAACATTGGACAATATGAGCTCACATGGTATATGTTGGTTATAAGGAACTTCCAACTTAGATACTAAATTCTTACCGTTCAAATATGTATGATTATGTATATTCATAGATATGATGTCAGATTGTGTTGATTTTATATGTGCATCCTTCTAAATATGATTTCAGAAAATATGGTCTAATATATACATTTATTTCAAAATATTTATTTATGGTCTTTCACTGCATTCTTCCTCAATTGATATTTACATAATTGAAAGATTCATTGTGGTCTCTCTCACAACTTATGATACAAATACGAATTCAACTATTATTTTTCTTCTTTCATACTCAGTACCTTTTATGTTCCGTTAGCATACCTATTTTGCACTATATTTTTCATATGATGTAGATATGCGTGATTATTCTCATGATCGTGGATAGAGAGTAGTAATTAATGAGTCGTCCTCATTACATAGTCAGTTGTTTCTATCGTTATTTCAAACTTGTATTATGGCTCGCTAGGGTCTTGTCCCCATAAATTATTTTATTCAGTTTAGAGTCTTCAAACTTAGTATTCAATTGTACTAGACTTATTCTTGAAATCTATTTAAGTTATGATTTTAGTTTCCAACTTCACTTCAATTTTTATATGATATACTTAGATATGCTATGACAAGAGTTAGCTTGGTATCACTTGTGGTTCCAAGTACCTTGTCTTTGTTAAGATTTTAACGACATGACTCTATCATTATGAGTAGGTCCATAACGAAAAAATTTGGACAAAAAAACTTTCAAGGTAGTGATTTAAAATTTTGCGCTTGGGCCAGCCTTAATAAGAACTTGGGTTAGGTGAGGTCTAGGATAATCCAAAAATGGGTGGGGTTTATTGTCGAGGTGTTATTTATATTTTCTTGTGACAATACCTTAATAGTCCATAAGGCCTTATGGAGACAAATTAAGATAAGTAGAACTCCCAAAATTGAACTTGGCGTGAAAGGTATATATCGAGAGGTCAAGGGATAGATTGTATTATAAAATGGCATTTTTCCATATGTTGAATTGTAGATCCATTACTGTGCCCGCTATAACGAAAGGTCTAATGGTATAGTGGTGCTCATACTACTATAGTGGGTTAATTTACCGCTATAGCGGCACTACCATAGCGAGACTGGGCCACTAAAGCGACATAAATAGAATTTTATAAAGAAAACAACCCAAAACCCTTGTTTTCTGCACTTTGAGTTCTTGAACTTGAGAAGGGAGATTTTGGGCAATTTGCATCAGTTTCCCCGTAGAATTCATTGATAATGGTATAAATTCAATTCTCCTATCTTGTAATGGATTCTTAAGTCTTAAAATCTAGGTTATTGTTGTTAAGGGGAGGTTTGATATGACTCCATGGTGGGAAAGAGCCCTAAGTTAGGAAAGATGATCATATTTTGGCCGGGGTTAGGATTTGTTAATAATCCGGGTAAATTAATAAGACATTAATGATTGATTGTTGTTTGTATTATTTATTTTAGACCATGAACAAGCTGAGGCGCTTTGCAAGGGGAAAACTCGGGTTACTTAGAGTTTTCAAGAGTCTTGATTTGAGGTAGGTGATGGTGGCATGTTTCCGACTTATGTATGTATGCATGTCTACTGCTTTCCACTATCATTTGTGCAATGCATGGTAGAAAGTCATATGTAATGATATTCTGTAGGCATTCTCATGCAATGAACTTATGATTGTGACTTACGGTTTTCAAGTGGTCTTGTTCATTGTGTTATATGATTGTGCATGTTTGTTTGTGATTGTTGGTTGGCTCGGGTACCACATCAGTACATGATATATGGATGGCTTAGGTACAATGCCGATAAACTTATAGTTTGGTTTGGGTTCCATTAGACGGCCAGGTATGTCATTGTGGTACCATGAGAGGACCGAGCATTTGGATTTTAATCATGTGGAACATGTTTCATTCATTATTTGATTCAAGTATTGATGTTTCATGAAATGTGACTGCGAGTCTATGTGTGGTTGATATTTGTTTCTATATTGTGCATTGTTCTTTGTTATTGCATTGTAGTGACTACTTATATTCATATCTTGGAATGGCCGCGTGATCCTACCAGTAAACAGTGGTTTATGTACTGATACTACACTTATTACTTTCTTGTTAAGTGCATCAAATCTTCCAGAAGCTCATCTGAGACCTCAATTAAGAGATGTTTGTTTTCGAGTCCAAGGGTGAACTTCATCTTTTATGCTTTTATGGATTCTTCTACATTATCTTGCCCATTTGTTCGGACACATACTAGAAACTTTATTTTTTAATTAGCTTTTGGGGTTGCATGCCTCGTTTGACTATTTTAGAGTTTAGGTATGGTGACTTTCAGTTATTAGGGGTAATTTTCGCGTCATAGTTGTTTTAGTTATTGGGTTGAGTTTATGGGGACTCGTTATGTAGTTACTAAAATATTTTAATCATTTTTAGTGTCAAATCTTGGTTAATTTATATAGTGTTGGGTTGTTTCGTGTTAGTCGTTGGTTCTCCCACTAGGTGGTTTAGTGTGGGTGTCACTCACGATAGTCTAGGTTGTGAAAAACTTGGTATCAAAGCTCTAAGTTCATTGATCTTGTCATACCAAAACAAATCTACTGGAGTCCTCCAGAACGGTACAGAGGGATTTTAGGAAATTATATTTCTTTCTTCTTTCGTGCTATGACTTGATTCCAATTGGTATCATATCTGGTGATCCAAATTGGTCTCTAACTCTCCCACTTTTCTGTCCAAAGCTAGTTAACACTAGATGTAATGGTGCACGGGTTGTAGTTCTCGTGGAAGAGCAAGCGGTTGGGCCCGCAACAAGAGGGAATGGTAGAGGGAGAGGGAGATGTAGGGGTAGAGGCAGGGAAAGAGGAAGGGCAACACCTACAAGAGGTAGAGTGCACAAATTGCATGCACTAAGGTAAGAGATCTCAGTCCCACCCGAGGATCCAATGGTACAAGAAGAGGTTGAGATAGAGATCGAGGATTATGTTGAACATGATGTGAGGACACTGAATGGTATAGTAAGCCTTCCCTTATAGACGCGTGACTGTTCAACATGTATTCACTTTTTTGAGTGGGTTGGCAGTATTAGGTACTGGATTCACTCCCATGGATCAGACTACTCATGTTTTGGTCACTCAAACTGTTACTACTACCGTTCCTAAGGTGGATAGGGGATGAGGGAATTAGAACTTTGTTCCATCCATTACTCGACCCTGTGATGACCGGCACAAAACATGATATGTTGACCATGTTCTTGAAGCTTAAGCCTCCAGTATTGTTTCAAGGTTTTGAGGGAGATGATATGTTCGAGTTCATTTTGGATTGATATGAGAGACTTCAAAAGTTGGGCATTGCATTATTGG
This sequence comes from Solanum gracilifrons, assembly GCA_029582605.1. Classification (NCBI taxonomy): domain Eukaryota; kingdom Viridiplantae; phylum Streptophyta; class Magnoliopsida; order Solanales; family Solanaceae; genus Solanum; species Solanum gracilifrons. The sequence continues at coordinate 22,612 of JAJOOH010028733.1, forward strand.
TGGAGCCAGAAACTTTATAAAGGGTGCCCAAAAATCATGGTGTGTGGCTGTCAAAAAAAAAAAAATTGTGTTATTTGGTGTTCAAACCCAGAACTCCCCTATTCAAATAAACGCCCATTACCACTATGATAAAGCTATAACTTTTATCAAGGGTGTCCAACTTAATATATATATATATATATGCCCCTTTCCTTACTTCTTTAATAATAGAGTTGACTATCTTTGTGGCATTGATTGTACAATTTCGTGAAGAGGGCTGGACGAGGGGAATGAGGGAAAATGGCTCGATCGACAAAAAAGAAGAGTAGCCTCCCTAGAACCTGGCAAAGTCATTATCGATGAATTCTCGAGCAATTCTCAACCAAGAGAGACAAAATGTAAGACTGGTGCCAACAGTTCATCTCGGAAGAAAGGACTCACTAAGTCAAGATCACTAACTAATACTAATCTAATATATCTAGTATAATAGAGAATACTAATATAATAGAAAAGAAATGTATTTTTTATATACTTTCCCGGTTCCGTTACTACCGCATGCTTTACGCAATCGATCGAATTAGATAAATATCCCTTCAACATAGGTCATCGAAAGGATCTCGGAGACCCACCAAAGTACGAAAGCTAGGATTTTTCAGAAAATAGATTCTATGTATAT
>JAJOOH010028734.1:0-24263 GCA_029582605.1 Solanum gracilifrons
GTAAAGGAAAGGTTTTATCAAATGATGTGAAAGCATTTACTTCCTTGAAAATGTCCTTTTTGACATGTTTTTGCATGGTCTCCATACTTAGTACTTAATTGTGCTAACCCCTTTCTTTCCCTTTTTGAACTAAAGTGTAGTGATTTGGAGATGATGACATGTCATGGCTTTGATAGGTTTCTAAGTGTTGAAGATGAAGACTTGGTGAGTCCTCATAGATTCGAGGACAATACCCAATATATGCTCTTTTAAGTCTTTTTAGTATTGTTTAAGTTGTGTACGGGATTAGTCCCGAAATTTGTACTCTAAAGTATTAGATGGTTTTGAGACATCGTGTATAAAGTCTAGAAAGTCTTCCGCTTGCTATTATTTTTTTTATTATGAAATGTTTTCTTGGTAAAGAAAATTTTAAATTCCTTATGGTTTTAGTGTCTATGCGATGAATGAATACTAAGAGGCTTGTATTAGACCTCTTCGAGGTCGAGTACGCCGGTTACGACTAGGGGATGCTCCCGGGTCGTGACAGAACAACTACCCCAAATCAGGTGATTTCTTTCGAACATCAACAAGCATAACAATGAAGAACAACCCACACCTTAATTTATCTACTCTTTCGAGCTAGATGGGTAGGATTGGGTTTAGGATTTACTCTCTCGAGCTAAGCCCAGCTCAACCCATTACCCACAAATCATTAATCAATAATTTTAGTTCTAAGACCTCTCTCTCTCGAGCAAGCCAAGACCACAAAATTAGAACTGCATTTGCAACTACAATTCATAAATTAAACCACAATTAATGATTAAACTCACTTCAAAATAGCATTTCAACTAGTAATTAACAATTCCCATAAACTAATTCAACCTATAATCACATGATCACACCCCAATAATTGGGGTTTTAGCCAAACATCATAAAAGAGTAAAAATGATTACCGAATCGATTAGCCATCAACTAGGTAAGAGTGATTTAGTCTTTACAATGCTTCAATTTGTAGAATATTTGAAACCCACTTCCCAAATTTCCAAATTGAACCTTAAAAATTCTTCAAACTATGAAAAACTACAGAGAAAAGTGTTCTCAACTAAATTAGAAATTTCTACTCTATAAAACCTCCTAAATAAAATGTTCAAAATCTAATTTATAGTCACAAAAAATAAGCCACAAATGGCCAGTTGGTGAAGTAAGTCGGGATCGCCGAACCACTCTGCGAGCCGCTCTTTGACCACTTCCATCGCCTTTTCGCGTTGGCACTAAGCATTCTCAAGTTCTGCAACTTTGGACGATCTATCTTAGCATCGCGGAACTACTCGGTGATTTGTTGACTGCTTCTTTTTGTCGCTGACTTGGTTTCTTCCCTTAAGACTGGCACACTGGAACTTTAGGCGGTCAAACTCGCCACTCGGCGATTCGCCAAATGCTCTTGGTGATCCCCAGGCTTGCCATTCTTCATTTCTTCAGTTTGTTTTGTTTCTTTTTGCCTGTTAATGTCCTTGCTTTGTTCCTCAATCCATATACCTGAAAATCAAGGATCTAACATCAGTTTATGGCACAAATTATGAATTTGAAGACACTAAATCTGTATAAACAATGCCCCAAATGAGTCCAAATCTCGGACTCATTAACTCCCCAACTTAAACTTTTGCTTATCCTCAAGTAAAACTCAAGATTAGAAGTTAAAAAAGGATGTCTCAAATAGTGCTTCATAAGACTCAACATGAATGCACACAACAAGACTCAGTTTACTCATGCAAGGATAAATTGTGCACTCAAAGATTCAAATTGTGACTCACCATTATCAAAGATGCTCAGGTTCACAATACTTGCTTCAAATGCAAGTTCAAGCTCAACATAGGTACTCAAATGCCCTCACAACAAAAATGATTCCCTATTCACACAAAGTTCTTCAACAATTTTTAGTTTTGGAATCACATATGACTCTCACACTCACAAATATGAACACATGCATGACTTCACCCATAGGTTTGCCCTTATTTTCCAATCAACATTCGTTTTAGCATACTCAAGATCACAAAGGTATTTTCAAGGCTTGTAATGGATCTTATGGTAGAGGTATGATCATTTAGGCTCAGTGGCTGCTACCCTCATGAAATGTGGTTTGAACATTACTTACTTCCTTTTCTTCAACATCTTGATCATGCCCATAATTCACCCCATTATTCAATTTCAAATGGACTACCGGATACACCATTTCTTTTGCAACTTCCAGTACTTTATTTCACAACTTTTTCATTATATTTCTTTTGCTTTCTTATCTTCTCTTCTTTTTTTTTAACATGGAGGGGTTCCATCTTTTTCAAAACAATTGCTCAAAGGGGGAATTTTTCACACTTCTTGATTTACTTTCTCTTTTCACCACACCCCCAAACTTAAGCTTTTGACCTAAGTTGGTTATTCACACAAACCAGACTTCATGAGAGTTATGGGTGAATGTATAAAGATGGGTCACAATTGTTCAAGTTTCTTCCAAGAAAGGGATAAGGCTCAAAAGGGTTCAAGAAAGGTTCACACATATCATAATGTTGTCCACAAAAAAGGTATATTGTCAAATTATTTCACTTTGTTGCCTAAGATCGTTTCCAGTGCTTGTATCACTTTGTCAACCGGTCCAACGGGAAAAATTCTAGGTGTCATTACATACAATGTTCAAGGTAAGCTCATCACACAAGGCGTTGGCGCCAATATCAAACAAGACTCCACACTTTCTAACTACTGTGCAATGTTCATCACAAGAGACTCATTCGATAACTGGCTAGTCACAACGAGATGCAAGAAGTCGACAAATTGTCTATGCAACTTAATTTGGCCTCATCGTAGCCGAACATTCATTTCGTTCAACTAAGAGCACTATTCAAGTCATCGGTATTGATCATAACTGATACTCAAATTCGCACAAGAACAACCACAATCACAAACAATAGAGGTGGCACAAATTTTAAAAGTAGGTTTAAATCATTTCCATTCAAAACAAGGAGCCACAAGCTCAAACATCCACAAGATTAAGATCCACACACAATAAAAACACAAATATAGATCACAAAACCCAATATATGCACATAAAATGTAATCATAAGAGGTAGGTATGGAAATACCTCACCCCAACCACAAAAGAAAAGCAATTGTCCTCAAATGCAACTAAAACACCAAAAATCAATAAAAACAACAAAGAGGTAGGTAAAGATATCATCCTGCCAGGCTAAGCCTGGGGTGAAGTCTGCATCGCAGTCACTGCGTCTGTCGGGGCATCAATGCCTGGGGTCACACTCTTGTCTTGGGCATCAGTGCTAGGGGTAACATCAACACCGGCTCCACTGGAGCCTACCATAGAAGTGTCCCTCAACGAAGTCTGAATGGCTGAATGTATGATTTAACATTTCAGGAACACCTCATCCAATTCTAGGTGTCAACGATCGTAAATCTGTATAAAACCCAACAAATGAGTTGGGGTCGAATCACACAAGGAGCGGTACGTGTTTTACATTTAAATAGGAAGTGCAAATGTGGTCTAATCAGCCATAGGAATAGAAATTATCGAAAAAGACATTAATCAAATTAGAGGGGTGACACGAATGTCAGATGGGAGTTTTAGTTTTAATTAACAACTACAAACAGTCAAAAAAACTTCTAAATAACAATAGGGAGAATTATTCCCGAGATGTGATCGATTAAAGGCAATTGAAACTTCTAGTAAACAACTAAAAATGAATGAGTAGGCTAGACTATAAGGGAGATAGCTTTCTCTTGAACAACTACCTCAAATCAGGTGATTTCTTTTGAACACCAACAAGCATGACAATGAAGAATAGCCCACACCTTAATTCATCCACTCTTTTGAGCTAGATGGGTAGGATTGGGTTTCTTATTCACTCTCTTGAGGTAAACCCAGCTCAACCCAATACCCACAAATCATTAGCCAAGAAGCTTAGTTCTAAAATCTCTCTCTCTCGAGTAAGCCAGAACAGAAATATATAACTGCATATGAAACTACAATTCATAAATTAAACCACAATTAATGATTAAACTCACTTCAAAATAGCATTTAAACTAGTAATTAACAATACCCATAAACTAATTCAACCCATAATCACATGATCACACCCCAAGAATTGGGGTTTTATCCAAACATCATAAAAAAGTAAAAATGATTACCGAATCGATTAGCCATCAACTGGGTAAAAGAGATTTAGTCTTTACAATGCTCAATTTGAAGAATATTTGAAATCCACTTCCAAAATCTCCAAATTGAATTTCTAAAATTCTCCAAAAGATCTGGAATACTCAAGAGAAAAACTCTTCTAAACTAATTCAGTCTTGTCCAACTTTTCCAATATAAAAAATCTCTTCAATAAAATGTTTAAAATCTAATTTACGGTCGCCTAAAATGAGCCACAAAAGGCCGTTTGGCGAAGTAATTCAGGCTCGCCAAACCACTCATCGAGTTGCCCTTTGACCTATTTCATCGCCTTTTTGCCTTGACATTCAGTATCCTCGAGTTCTATAACTTTGAGAGATCTATCTTTGCTTCGCAGAACTTCTCGGCGATTCATCGAGTGCTTTTTTTCATCACTGACTTGGTTTCTACCTTCAGGGTTTGGCACACTGGAACTTTAGACGGTCAGATTAGCCAATCAGCGACACGCGAAGTGCTCTTAGCGATCTTCAGGCTCGCCCTTCTTCATTCCTTCAACTTGTTTTGTTCCTTTTTGCCTATTAGTGTCCTTGCTTTGTTCCTCAATCCATATACCTGAAAATCAAGACTTTAGCATCAGTTTATGGCACAAATTAAGCATTTGAGGACACTAAATCCATATAAACAAAGCCTTAAATGAGTCCAAATCTTGGACTCATCAACACCCCTAACTTAAACTTTTGCTTGTCCTCAAGTAAAACTCAAGATCAGCAGTTCAAAAAGGATGTCTCAAATAGTGCTACATTAGACTCAACATGAATGCACACAACAAGACTCAACTTACTCATGCAATGACCAATTGTGCACTCAAAGATTCAAATTGTGACTCACCATTATCAAAGATGCCCAAGTTCACAATACTTGCTTCAAATGCAAGTTCAAGCTCAACAAAGGTACTCAAATGACCTCACAATAAAGATGATTCCCTATTCACACTAAGTTCTCCAACAAGTTCTTCAAAAATTTACAGTTTCGAAATCACATACGACTCTCACACTTACAAAGATGAACACATGCATGAATTCACCCATATGTTTGTCGTTATTTTCCAACCAACATTTGCGTCAGCTCACTCAAGATCACAAAGGTCTTTTCAATGCTTGTAACAGAGCTGAGTGTAAAGGTATGGTCATTTAGGCTTAGTGGTTGTTTCTCTCATGAAATAGGGTCTGAACATCACTTTCTTCCTTTTCTTCAACATTTTGATCATGCTCATAATTCACCCCATTATTCACTTTCAAATGAACTACTTGATACCCCATTTCTTTTGCAACTTCAACTACTTTATTTCACAACTTTTTCATTCTTTTTCTTTTGTTTTCTTCTTTTATTTTTCCTTTTTTTTATCTGGAGGGGTTCCATCTTTTTCAAAACCATTGTTCTAAGGGGAATTTTTCACACTTCTTGATTTGCTTTCTCATTTCACTATACCTCCAACTCAGGCTTTTGGTCTAAGTTGGCTATTCAAACCAACCATACTTCATGAGAGTTATGGATGAATGGATAAAGAGGGATCACAATTGTTCAAGTCTTTTCCAAGAAAAGGATAAGGCTCAAGGGGGTTCAAGTAAGGTTCACACATCTCACAAGGTTGGCCACAAAAGAGGTATAATGACAATTTGTTTCACTCTCCAAAATTGTTGCCAAAGATCATTTGAAGAGCTTGCATCAATTAGTCAACCAGACCAACGGGGAAAATTCTAGGTGTCATCACACATAATGTTCAAAGTAAGCTCATCACATAAGGCATTGGCACCAATATCAAACGAGACTCCGAACATTCTAGCTAGTGTGCAATGTTCATCACAAGAGACTCATTCGATAAATGGCTAGTCACAACGAGATGCAAAAAGTCAACACATTGTCTATGCAACTTAATTTGGCCTCATCCTAGCAACACATTCACTTCGTTCAATTATGATTACTATTCAAGTCATAGGTATTGATCATAATTGATACACAAATTTTCACAAGAACAACCATAATCACACAATAGAGGTGACACAAATTTTCAAAAAAGGTCAAAACCCATTTTCATTCAAAAGAAGGAGCCGCAAGCTCAAACATCCACAAGATAAGATCAAAACACAATCAAAACACAAATATAGATCACAAAACCCAATATATACAAATAAAATGTAATCACAAGAGGTAGGTATGGAAATACCTCACCCCTCCCACAAAAGAAAAGCGGTTGTTCTCAAATGCAACTAAAACAACAAAAATTAATAAAAACAATAGAGAGGGAGGTAGATATCATTCTGCCAGGCTAAGCCTGGGGTGAAGTCTGCATTGCAGTCACTCCATCTGTCAGGGCATCAATACACGGGGTCACACTCTGGTCTTGGGCATCAGTGCCCGGGGTAACATCAACGCTGGCTCCACTAGAGCCTGCCATAGAAGTCTCCCTCAACGAAGTCTGAATGGCTAAATGTACCTTAGCCTCCTCAACTTCGGTCAGGCCCTCATAGGTGGTCTCTTCCTGAACACCTAGCTTTTCTTCATCAGTCTCATTCTAGGACTCTACAACCACATCATCATCTCTAACCTCATCTCCGGTGATAGCTAGAGGAACATTATAATAGTCCAGAATATCTGTGTCGAGGTCATTAGGAATCTACATAGTCCTAAAAATCATCGACATGTCAGTGTACTTCAGCTAGTCCACGTGTTTTATCAACTCTGCAATTACGACCTTTAAGATCGTTACCTTATGAGTGGCTCTTTGACCTCTCTCACGCACCTCTATCATTGTCGTAGAGGCATTAATATATTCTCTAAGAGGTGTCAAAGTAGTGGTGCGAGCTCTCTCAACCAGCCCAAGAACTGCAGCTTCTAGCCTGGAGGAACGTACGTCAGCAGAATGGGCTTGGTGCCCCATCCTTAGCAGCATAGCCTGGGTGAGTGGAGGTCAGGACGCAGTACTAGCAGCAGACCTAGGAGGCAGGGCAGTAGTAGAAGAACTCGGAGTAATAGAAGGGGTAGAGCTAGAAATACCTGAAGGCCCAGTGGCTGGAGTAGGAAATATTGCCTCTGCAGGTAGTGTCTCAATAACAACAGCTGGTGATGTATCCATCAAGGCTGCCCTCGTCTTCTTAGCCTCATCCTTCAAATACTCGACCTTAATGCACCGGATGTCGGTAAAGGATGTAGGAATCATTTCTACGTCCTTCTTCTCATCACGTGGAATCCGAGCTCATCTGCACAACACAGTGATCAATACCCAAAAAGGGACATATATCTGGTACTGCCGAGATTTAATGGCCATCTCCTGTGTGATAATCACACCTAGATTAATGCGCTTCCTTGCAATGATGGATCCAAGACAGGCTGCCTTTGTGTGGCAGAGGATAGACTCGTTCTGGGATGGCACAATTGTGCTACTGATGAAGCCGAACCAATAACTCGCTACCACATTGAGGTCTTTCTTCTCAATTTGCACTCCGGCCGCAATCCACCTAGAAGTTCCGTCAGATCAAATAGGGGCCAACCATCCTTTCATATCCTCCAAGGATGTTCTCTTGATCATGTTCTGATATTCATCTGTAATGTTGGCAGTGCATTCTAAAATAACGTTTATATCATCACTAGCGTACTTTACCTTCCTTCCCCTAACAACTACATGGTCTACTGTCTTAAAGGTAGCAACCTTCCTCTTTCCTTGTGGCACCAGAGCTCCATAAGCATTGTAAAACTCCCAGACACAATTAGGAATGTAAGGGCCCTGAGGTTTAGTAAAGATCTGGAATTTGTGGGATTTCAGTGTGCTCCAAATCTCCAGATATCTGTCCACTGCATCATCTGTGGACAATCTCTTCTCCTCGATGATAGTCCTCAATCCTTCGACCTTAAGTCTGTTAAGAGACCGGGGAGGAGGACCCTGTGTAGGTGGTGCTGGGACCACAACCTGATCTGGAACAAGAGAAGGAGGAGTGGTTTGAGGCACCCAAATCCTAGACAGATCATGCATCCTCTTGGAGAGCATTTCAATTCTCTATGACAATAGTAGTTGATCGTGCTCAGGCTCAGAGATGACAGCCTGAGGATCCCAATGTTCCCCTTCACTTTCAGAAGTGGTGAGGTAAGTCGTGTAGACTCCCCCACTGTCAGAGCTGACCTCCGGTGAATCAGTTGCAGGCGCCTTGCCCTTTCCTTTACCTTTTCCACCCGTGGTAGGAAGTTTGGTTGCCTTTTCTTTGGATGTCGTTGCATCCTCATTAATGACGATTCTTTTTTCCCATAGGGCGACATGTCTCATCCTGGTACTTTGGGTCTAGCCATATCTGTAAAACACATAAAAAAGGGTTATAAATAATTCAAGAAAATTTGCAGAATTCAAGGTGCAGAAAGACTCGCTGAACCAGTCGCCGAATCACCGAGTCACTTTGGCGAGCCAGATCGGGCTCGCCGAAAGGACAAGTGTAAATTTTTTTTAGAAATAAGGCAGGTTGATGATGTTTAGAGCCCTTCGGCGAATTGTTGACCTCATTCGGCGAGCTCAAACTAGCTCGCTGAATATTACAGTGTGTTTTAGGGGTTAGGGGCACAGAAAGGGAAATGAAAGGAACCTTTCAGTGAGCTGCCGAGTGAATCTAACGAGATTAGGATTCTCACCAAAAGTTACAGACTCAAATTAGCCAAATCAAGCAATTAAGGGAAACCAAAGGGGGACATCGGTGAACCGCCAAAACGTTCGGCAAGCTTGACCCAGCTCGCCAAACTGTTCAACGTGCCAAATTTCAACCCTGTTTCCCAAAATAAAGCCTGCTTCCCCAGAAATTAAAATAAAATAAAGTCAACACTCAATTCACACTAGACCCATAAGACCCATGCCTCTGGGGTACTCAGACTTCCCCCGATTTGGCCAAAATTGGCCATTTGACGACTTTTTCCCTTTAGAATTATGTCAACCGCTCCATCATTGGGAAATTTACATCATTTGGCTAAATTTGGGGTTACTCAGACTTCACACAACTAGACCTAACATAAAATAACCTCAACCCAATAATTTAGAATCAAGTTTAATGCATTAAACACGTGGATTCATCATTTCAAGCAATTAGGCACAAGTTTGAAACATGAAATAGGCAAACCAACACATAAAATATGATTTCAACCATTATCCAATACACAACAACAAATAATTATTGAAGGAATTCGAGTTCAACCACTAATCGAAAGTTCAGGGTTCGGAAAACCAACCTGGGTGCCTAATAGAATATTTGATAAGCTAGGTGGCAAAGTAATCCAAATCCGAGCACGAGATGAAACACAAATATGAAGAAAAATGGGAAAGTAATGAAGATCTAAAGTGCGAGTGATAGTGTACAAGGTTCGAAATGAGAGAATATGAAAGATTATGAAAATTTAAACCGTTTGGCCTCTTAAAACCTTTCAGTTCGTAGCCCTTTCAACGGTATTAGTCGACCACGCCGAACCACTTGGCGATTCGCCGAGTGGTGATTTACCTCATCGAGTTTTACAGGACCTCTAGTCAATTTGGGGATCCAAATGACAGACATAATCAGGCTCGCTGACCTGTTCGGTGAGTCACCAATTTAGCCATTGGCCCACCGAGTTTTACAGACTTCCACTTCATGTTTTTGTGATTCTAACGGCGGTCCAAGTCGGGCTCACCAACCTCTTCGGTGAGTCACCAACTAGACTCTTGGCTCGCCAAATCACCTATTTTCAAACACCCTTCACTTTTTAACCTGCACAATCAACACATGTTATTCATAATCAAACTTAAAGCATTAAAAACTTGAGTAGCCTCCCAATAAGCACCTTAGTTAATGTCGTAGCACAACGCAAGTACCCATTAAAGTTTCATTCTTAGGTTTTGCCATAGTATCACTAGGCAACCCCCTTGTTTACTTGGGTTCAGATGAGACGAAATTTGACCCATTTTGGTCTCCAGGTGCTTAATTAAGACTGAGTGAGAGGTCATCGTCTGTTTGAGAGTCGATACATCCTCCTTCAGTTCATTCAACACTTTATCGAACCCTTCAACCTTGTTGAGAATGCGTGAGAGCTTGTCTTCCGTACGGTCACCCTTAGAATCTTTAGGCTTTTGACGCTCATAGGGACGAAAATACCTATTATTCTCCCCCTTCCTTTCTTTCCAAGTGGCGTTACGATCACGCCAATCTCTATCACAGTATCTCCAGCCCTCATCGCTATTCCAACCTTGATTTCCACCCGGTCTTGGGTAATTAGCACGATAACCTCCTCCTTGTTTGGCTAGGAAGTTCACTTCCCCATTGTACAGTGCTTCAAATTGGGTTGTTCACTCCACCAACACCCACATCATTAACACTCTTCATACCAACACCCATGACATTTTTAGCCAAGACATCTAGTTGGGTCATCATTTTTTCCATGTTTTGGTCTCTCTATTAATCCTTCTCGATCTGAATTTTTATCATTCTAAAGTTGAGAGGAGAGACTTGGTCCTCACGAGTGTACCATGCCTTGTTGATTTCGGTCATGCAATCAAGGAGTTGGGAAGCTACTTCATAGGGTTGTTTGATTATACCACCGGGAACCAGTTGATCAGCAACTCCTTTGTTCACCGAGTCAAGACTCCTATAGAAGTATTGCAGCAACAAGTTATTGGGAAATCCATGAGTTGGGCATTGCAGCACCAACTTCTTAAACCTCAGCCATGTCTCATGGATTGGCTCACCCTCCAAGTGCTTCAAAATGTGGATACTATCTCTATAAGTTCCTAGAGTACAAAAATAACACAAACAATGATAAATAACCCAACCCAAAATAATAAGAAAAATAAAATAAAATAGTACTAGATAAAGTAGAAAAATAGCAAGATTTTTTTAGTAATTAATTAAGATAATAAGGACGGCGAAAAAAATGAAATGAAACAGATTGTTATTCACAATCACCGAATTTCGGCAAAGTCACGACTTGCAAAGAAGCACAAAAAATGACAAAAACAGGAGAGACAATAGAGGTTTACAGTGGTGTTGTGTTGGCTGGAGTTGTAGCTATTGATTATTCCTTGAGCTCCATCGAGATTGCTCCAGAGTTGGTGGTTTGGAGCTCGACGTTGCTTCTCGCCGGAGTTTAGAGCTTAGACCTTAGAGCTCATTAATTCGCTATTGTTGTTGGTTTGTTGTGATTCGATGGGGTTTTTGTTGTTTCCAGTCTCACTAGAGCAGCGAAAAAGAGTTGAGAAAGAGGGTTTTTGTGGTTGTTTGCATTGCAAAGGGGGTAACTAGTTGCTGGTGGTGGTTGTTTCAGCTTGAAATGGTTGAGATATGGGTCCTTGGTGGTTTTGTGGTGGCTGATTTAAGCTTATTTTTATTGTTTTAGTGGGGCTTGCCGGAGTTTTGGATTTCATGACTGTTGGAGTTGTTTGGTCGACTGTTGTCTGTTGTTGTCAGAGCTAAGGCTCACGGTGGTTTTGAGTGTGATTTTGGGTCTGGGTTTTGGTGGAGATCTGGTGCAGATTTGGTTCAAGATGGTGGTGTGGTTGACTGGTAGTTTGGAGGGAGATTTGGGTTGTTTTCGATAGTTTTCTCTCAAGAAAAAGGAGAAAAATGATGGTGGTTTTGGTGGTGGATTCGTCGGAATCCGGTGGAACTCCAGTGAACTTGTCGCCAGAAAATTATGAACACTAAAGAATTACTTAAGACTTTAAAAAATCTGAAAATTACCCCTAAGATGTTATCCACCACCTTTTTTGTTTCTTGACCTAATAATTACTTGAATAGGGAATTGTCATACAATGGGCTCAAATCGTGGGCTCGAGATTGTCGTCCAAAATCGTTGGTCAATCTGTGTAGGCAAATCCTATCCGTATTTGAATGAATTTCTAGATTGTGCAAAATATCAAAATAAATACTAACAAATGTAACGAATAAAAATTAATATTAAAAAATGTAATGAACGTAACCAATGGCATGTAAAAAAATGCAATTTAACAGAAATAATGATTTAATCAAAATAAACAAATATTTGAACGTAATCAATCGGCTGTGATAAAAAATAATTTAATTAAAATTAACTGATATAAAATCCTAAAATTTTGACAAATAACGATAGATATCAATAAACTTATTTAAAATTATAAAAAAAATGTATTTTAAACTATTAAACAAATAAAACTTAAAAGTTACGAATTTTTAAAATGCTGGGCCAAAATTGGATGTCAACAGCTGTCCCTTTCGTTGGATATGATTGATGAAAGAAATCATGGACAAAGAAAATTGACAAACCCGATTGTGGCCGAACACATGACCTTCATATAAAAGTGTGGCTGGAATGTGGTGGAAGTCGATCCTCAACTTGCTTCCAAAATGTTGCACGTTGTGATGCGTCCTTGTTGGCGTAGTCCACACCTGTAGATCAATTTAGAATGCATCCTCTTGGATGTTCTCGAAGAGACAAAGATAAAATTCTTTATTAGAGACAAAATTAAAGAAAAAGGTAGCATCCCTTACAATATGATGAATGACGATGATTCAATGGTAGGATATAAATGCATGTCCATCAATAGGACGAATGAAGATGATCCATCAATAGGACGAATGAAGATGATCCATCGATAGGATATAAATGCATGTCCATCGGGAGGACGAATGAAAATGATCCATCGGTAGGATATGAATGTATGTCCATTGGTAGGAAGAATGAAAATGATTCATCGATAGGATATGAATGTATGTCTATCTGTAGGATGAATGAAAATAATATATCGGTAGGATCTGAATGTATGTCCATCGGTAGAACGAAAAAAGATGATCCATCGGTAGGATCTTTGGGAAAAATAATTCATGTCCATCGATAGGACATATATGTGAACACTACCATTTCCGGTAATGTAATATGAATATCCTTCAATGCAAGTCTCCTCTGACTTCGACATGGAATAAATAGGGTGCACATCCTTTACCTCCGAATAGATGCGACTTAAATGCAAATATCTTTTTACGCAACTCTCCTCCGACTTGAATGCGGAATAGATAGGGTGAACGTCCTTCACCTCCGAATAGATGCGACTTAAATGCAAACATCTTTCAACGGAAGTCTCTTCCGACTTTAACGCTGAATAGATAAGGTGCACATCCTTCACCTCCAAATAGATGCGACTTAAATGCAAATATCTTTCAATGCAAGTCTCTTTTGACTTGAATGCGAAATAGATAGGGTGCACATCATTTACCTCCGAATAGATGTGACTTAAATGCAAATATCTTTTGATGCAATTCTCCTCCGACTTGAACGCGAAATAGATAGGGTGACCATCCTTCACCTCCAAATAGATGCGACTTAAACGCAAATATTTTTAAACGCAAGTCTCCTTCGACTTGAACGCGGAATAGATAGGGTGCACATCATTCACCTCTGAATGGATGCGGCTTGAATGCAATGGCCTTTTCGGCGAATGACAATGCATTGACCCTCTCGGGAAATGAAAAATGCAATGATCTTTTCGACAAATGAAAATGCAATGGCCCACTTGGCAAATGAAAAATCCAAAGACCCTCTCTGGAAATGAAAAATGCAATGGCCTTATTGGCCAATAAAACTACAATGTAAAATGCAAATGAAGGATGACCCAATGATTTTCCACTGTAACGAGGTGGATGGCTCGGTGATTGTCCAACTGTAACGAGGTGGATGGCTCAGTGATTGTCCAACTCTAACAAGGTGGATGGATCAATAATTGTCCGTTGTAACGAGGTGGATGTTTCGATGACTGTCCACTGTAACGAGGTTGATGGCTCGATGATTGTCCAACTGTAACGAGGTGGATGGATCTATTATTGTCAACTGTAACGAGGTGGATGATTCGATAATTGTCCAACTGTAACGAGGTGGATGGCTCGATGAGTGTCCAACTATAACGAGGTGGATGGTTCGATGATTGTTCAACTGTGACAAGGTAGATGGCTCGCTGATTGTCCAACTGTAACGAGGTGGATGGCTCGATGATTGTACACTGTAATAAGGTAGATGGCTCGTGATTGTCTTAAAAGTGTCATCGCCTCAAAATTTTTACATGATGCTGTACTTGAAAATGAACAATTAGTAGACACAATGTCTCTTTAGCTAGAGACTTCATCAAAAAACCTGGAAAAAAGATTCTTTAAAAAGAATGTGTACAAAATGGCTGATTAGTTTGACACATGTGAGAAACCAATATTTTACTCTTCATCATTTTGTGTTTATTGTGACTCATGTCTTATTGGGGATATGTACGAGGAGTTGCTGGCTCGCCATGACAATACTGGAGAGTTGCAAGTTGACTTTGAACTTCAAGTGATGATGGATCATGTAAAGTTGAGAATCAAGCTTTTGACTAGACTTGTTGGAATTTTTGAGGTCTTCCTCAAAAATTCTGTCCCAGTTAGAACTTTTGCTAAATCTCAAAATGATCTCCAATCTTGACTTGTTGGGGATAGCATATTTATTGTGAATTTTTGAGATATTCTAAAAAATTCTGTCCCAGTTTTTATTACAAAGAGAAAATAAAATCACACTAGGTATATGACCGAGCCGTTGTGGCGCCTACATATTTTATTGAGTCAGAAATCAGGTCAAATGTAGTTTCAATCCTGTAGATGATGAATACTGCAAAGAATTTGAGACAAGATCATCAATAGAAAAATGTAAAATATGAACATGATGAAATAGGAAAATGATATTTCTTGCGATATTCAAATCCTAAAGACAAAAGATATGTCACATTTTTTTAGGACGAACGACCTAATGAAGTAAAATAGGTGTCTCATAATAACAGGACAAATATAATATTACAATTTACAAAGAATAAATGAATTTTGCAAGAAAAAAATGAAAATTATTATTATTTTAAAGGAAAGAATCTAAAAATTATTTTGAAAGATATTGAAGGTGGGTGCTTGCCCATTTTTTTTCTTTTTTTGTTATGAAAAATAAAGAATATGAAGAGAGTATCAAATCTTGACTACAGTTGGTACCCACATTTAAGACTGGTCGGTTGTTGCTGGTGCTAAGGCTCACAGTGGTTTGAGTGTGATTTTGGGTCTAGGTTTTGGTGGAGAACTGGTGTAGATTTGGTTTAAGATGGTGGTGTGGTTGACTAGCAGTTTGGAGGGAGATTTGGGTTATTTTCGGTAGTTGTCTCGCAAGAAAAAGAGAAAAATAATGGGGGTTTTGGTGGTGGATTCGGCAAAATCCGGTGGAACTTTGGTGAACTGGTCACCTGAAAATTATGAACACCAAAGAATTACTTAAGACCTTAAAAAATCTAAAAATTACCCCTAAGATCTTATCCACCACCTCTTTTATTTCTTGACCTAATAATTACTTAAATAGGGAATTGTCATACAATGGACTCAAATCATGGGCTCGAGATTGTCTCCCAAAATCGTTGGTCAATCTTCATATGTAAATCTTATCCGTATTTGATTGAATTTCTAGATTGTGCAAAATATCAAAATTAATATTAACAAATTTAATGAATAAAAATGAATACTAAAAAATGTAATTAATGTAACCAATGGCATGTAAAAAAATGCAATTTAACAGAAATAATAATTTAATCAAAATGAACAAATATTTGAACGTAATTAACCGGCTGTGACAAAAAATAATATAATTAAAATTAATTGATATAAAATCCTAAAATTTTGACAAATAAGGATAGATATCGATAAACTTATTTAAAATTATAAAAAAATGTATTTTAAACTATTAAACAAATAAAACTTAAAAGTTACGAATTTGAAAATGTTAGGCCAAAATTGGGTGTCAACACCCAACGTGTCTCTTTAAAGGTGGACGACTCAATCTTGAATATAACATGTCACTTTGAAAGAGGTGACAACCAAACGTGTCTCTTAAAGGCAGAAGACCCAATCTTGAACTTAACGTACCACTTAGAGGGAGGTGACAATCCAACGAGTTCCTTTAAAGGCGGATTACCCAATCTTAAACAACAAAATTTGCAACACAATTGTTAGTAGCAACTGTAATAGAAGTGCAATATAAATTATGCAAACATGGCCTCATATGAACAAGGTAATTGACTAATGCAACATTTCGATCATAATAACATCCTAAATTTTATAAGAGTCATTTAAAACGGCATGACAAATCAATATTTTTTAAAAAGCATCATTTTAATTGAATAACAAATTAATTTTTAAAAGATGTCATTTTGAAAGGTAAGACGACCTAAATTTAAAATTATGTCATTTTGAAGGGTATGACGACCCAAAAATACAATTTCAACAATGAAACGGTCCATAAAGTTACTTTGAACAAATATTGAAAAGTGGATGCTAGCCCATTTTTATTTTTTGAACAATGAAACATGTTTTGACTTTAGTTAGCGCCAACAATAGTATTGCACAAAATTTTCGCACAATACTGTATCTTTCACCTCAGATTGACTTCGAGATAATTCCTATAGCTTCAAATGGTACCTCAAATATACTTAAGTAACAACAAGAATTGTTTATCTTGCTCCAAACAAAGGTTTTTGAACTAGAAATCATATTTCAAATACCCTCACCACAAAAAAGACTCAATTTATACACATTTAAAGTGTTTTAATTTGTGGGTATTTAGTGAAATACACGCACACTCAAAAAATGTTCAACGCGTGAAATTGTGATACCATAGGCTTGACCTTCATGTAAAACTCCATTAATATGAGAACATTTGAACTGAAATCATGTACAACTTGTTATTGACTTGTAATGTAGGCTTATAGATGGGTAGAATATTCATTTGGGAGAAAAAGTGACTTTATCCCTTCTTGTGCATTACACTAAATCTATGCTTTTAATGTTCGTAACGCTTTAAGTGTTTGATCCTCTTTGGTGTCCCTTCAATTTGCATTTTTGACTTCTTTTGAAGATTTGCTTATCAAAGCTTTCCCCCCTTTTCTTCATCTTTTGAAGTTTCTCCTATATTTTTGGAGTATTCTTCTTTATTTGTTGAAATTTGGTTTTCTTGAACTTGTGGGGAATTTTCAACTCTTTCTTCTTTATTTTGAAGTCATTTTTTGCAATCTTGAATTTCAAGGACTTCACAACTTTTGTCTTTGACAAATTTGAACTTTGAATTTTCATTTGAAACTTGCACGTCTTCAGCATGCTCAAGAAAGTTAGGCGACGAGAAGGATAGTGCATATGACCACTTAGAAAGGGTGTTAAAAGTGGTACCTCAAAACCTGGAGATTAGTTTCACTTTCTATTGTATCAATATGCAACTTAAAAGTAGGATTAAGTTCAGCTAAATAAAGCTGCAGTATTTGGCAGAATCTGAGTAGTTAGTTGCTATATTTT
Source organism: Solanum gracilifrons (assembly GCA_029582605.1). Lineage (NCBI taxonomy): Eukaryota > Viridiplantae > Streptophyta > Magnoliopsida > Solanales > Solanaceae > Solanum > Solanum gracilifrons. The sequence goes on from JAJOOH010028734.1 coordinate 17,512, forward strand.
AAGCTTTAGTTATTGGAGATAATGTTAGCTTATTTTACTCCTTTTCTTTAGATTTTTAAGTTATGAAGTCATGTATTTATATTGCAGTCATTATTTCAATAAACAAGCAACTTAACCTTGTTATCTTCTCTTTTCTTTCTTAGTAAACATCTGTTATTCTCCTGTTAAAAACCTACAGATTGGTATCAGAGCATTGCCATCTTGAGGGACCTATGAGAAGAGAGTGAACCATAAAAACCTTTCTTTGAACGACTATCTTAAATAGTTTATAGAAAATAAATTCTGAAACAAGCTTCTTAACTCCACCAGTCTTCAATGGTGAGAATTATCAAGCTTGGGCAACTAGAATGACAGTTCATCTTGAAGCGCTAGAGCTCTGGGAAGTAAAAGAAGAGGACTATGAAGTAACTCCTCTTGGTGATAATCCAATAATGAATCAGATGAAACTTCACAAGGAGAATAAGACAAGGAAAGTCAAAGCTAAATCTTGCCTTTTCTCTACAATATCCCCTTCAACTCTTACCAGAATTATGCAAATGAAGTCTGCTGCAGAAATTCGGGAGTATCTCAAAAAAAGAATATCAAGGAAATGAAAGAGTGCAGAATATGCAAGTGATGAATCTGATTCGAGAATTTTAAATGAAGAGAATGAAAGAATAAGAAACTATAAAAGACTATGCAGACCAACTACTCGACTTGGCCAACAAGGTGAGATTGTTCGGTAAGGATTTCACTGATGAAAGAATTGTTCAAAAGATTCTTGTTACAATTCTTGAGAAATATGAAGCCACAATTTCTTCTTTAGAGAATTCTAAAGATATGTCAAGTGTTACCTTGGCAGAATTTGTTAAAGTTTTGCAGGCATTAGAGCAAAGGAGATTAATGAGGAAAGAAGGTTCTGTTGAAGGTGTTTTTCAAGCTAATTCACAGAACAACGAAGTCAAACAAAGGAAGGAAAAAAAACAAAAAGCACAAGCCAAGCAATATTTACAACAATAAGGGAGAAAGTCAGCCTCCCTGCCCTCATTGCAAAAAGACAAATCACTCTCAATAGAAGTGTTGGTGGAGACCAGATGTCAAGTGCAACAAATGTGGTCAATTAGGCCATGTGGAGAGGGTATGCAAGTCACAACCGCAACAAGAAAAAGCTAAGGCTGCAGTAAATTAATATCAAGAAGAGCAATTGCTTGTAGCAACTTGTTTTGCTAGAAAAAGCATTTCTGAAAGTTGGTTAATTGATAGTGGATGCACAAATCATATGACCAACGACCAAGAGCTCTTTAAAGATCTGAATAGATCTTTTATTTCCAAAGTGAAAATCAGAAATGGAGAATATCTCGACGCGAGAGGCAGAGTGTAACACCCTGTAACTAGAAAGAAGTTAATAAGTGGAAATAGTCATTTTTTGAAAGAATATAAAAATCTAGAAAATTTGTTAAGTATGTTAAGATGAGTTTTTGGTCAACTTAAAACGACCATAACTCCTATCTCAGGATGAGTTAGGTGTGTTTCCAGATATCGTAGGAAAGATCTTGGAATAATCTTTCCAACGCCGCCGAGTGCGCCATTCCAAATTCGTATGAGTGAGATAAGCCCATTGGAAGTTGGGTTGTTCAATTAAGGAAAGTCTAATACGGATTTTAGAAGGGCATTATGGTATTTTCCTTACCCAATTATTTTATTTCATTTTTGGGTAATTAATTGGGGTCTAAACTGATATTAGTCAGTTTACGCTTTTGGAAAAAGAGTTAGGGTTTTGAGAGAAGAGAAAAAAAGAGGAAAAAAGAGAAAAAGAAGCAAGAATCGTCAAGATCTTCAAGAATCGCTTGTGGATTTCATCAAGGGGTGATCCCTACGAAGTATGTGAGATCATATAGAGTTGGTTTTGTTCATCCATGCACAAATTATGATTTATTTCAGCGAATTTAAGTTCTTGAAAGTTAGAAATTGAGTTCTTTATGGGTTTGTTGAAGTTCCTTTGAATTCTTGATTCGTTGAAATTGTTGAGGAATTGTTTGATCCGAATCCATGATTTTAGGGGTGAATTCGATTAGAATATTTCATATATTGATGGTATAGTTGATTGTAAGTGTTTTGGGAAAGAACTAAGTCAAAATAGGGGGTTTAGAGTTGAAAAGGAAGAAGAAAAGTCGGAGGCACCTGGGCAGCCCTCTCATAGCCCCAAGAAGAATTCTCTGATCTTTTGCCTCTGGGTCATCGCCCCTCTCAGATCCCCAAGCAGGATTCTCTGAACTTTGGCCTCTGGTGCCCCACACCTCTCAAAGTGCGAAGGACGCCAGTTCACCCCATTTTCCCCTTTCTTTCCGTACTAGTTCCTTAGTAACGTACCTATATTTTCCAATCGACTGCTATACTCTAAGGTACATTTAAACATCATGAAATCAGCATAAACATGAGATCATGAACCTTGAATCCATAATCCAATTCAAGGAAAGTTAAGATCAAAGTCAAGAGAAGTAAGAGTCAAGTCAAGAAGAGTTCTTAGAGTTTTCCAAAAGTGTTTTCCAAATGTTTTAACTTTGTTTTAAGATTTGAAGTTCAAGTTGAGTAAAGAGTAAAGAGTAAAGATTGAAGTTCATTTCTTCAAAAGTAAATGGGGACTATGTATTCCCAAAGAATTGAAATGTTTTCACATTTAAACAAGAAAAAGAAACCTTGATTTCCAAAGAGCTTTTGAGCTAGTTTTCAGAAAAGAGTAATCACTTTCTAAATTAAGCAAGAGAGGAAACTTTAATTTCCAAGATAGACTTTGAGCTAAGTTTTGAGAAATTATCTCAAATCACAGAAAGTAGTATTTTTTTAAACATAAGAGCTAGTATCATATTTTGCGAGTAGTATTGAGCAGCGATATGAGGGAGAGTTCAGACAACTCACAGCCCCCATAAACCATGTAACCATCACGGGTAGAAAAAGGTCATACTTTTTAGATGATTCCTTTAGTGATTTTTAGCATAGACTAGTGGATCCACTTAGTAGTTCAGGTTCTATACCCTCGGCAAGGTAGAGGACGGCCCTGGCAGCGTGAGGCAAAATGTTGTATCATCACAATAGCTCTTACGTGATAGTTGTCGGTTAGAGAAACTACCACATAAGTAATTGTATTCTTATATACATAGTTTATACGTATTTTTACATATATTTCAGAGTTAAATTATATCTTCGCATACACACAGAGTTGACATCCATGTTTTAAACAACTTTTCTTTAAATTGCACTTGTTTTAAACTGCTTTATATTGAAATGAGTTCAGTTATGCTGAGTTGAGTTGAGCTAGGTAAGTTCTTCAGTTTCTTTCAAGCTTATGTCTTGTTTAGAATTCCCCTCGCATACTCGTACATTCAATGTATTGATATCATTTGGCCTATATCTTCTTATTATGTAGACACAGGTAACCAGGATCAGCATCCAGGACATCATTGATCCAGTTGAGCACTCAGAGTCTTGTGGTGAGCCTCCTTACTTCGGGAGGATCCCTTTTTATTGCTTTCGATATTAGTTAGTTTATTGGGATGTCGTGGGTCTTGTCCCGACATCCATCTCAGTTGTTTGAGAGGCTTCATAAATAGACAGTCAGATGTTAGTTCATTCGTCATTATCTTTTTATTGTCTTATGTTCATATTTTAGTTGCCACTTTGGCTAAGTTAAATGTTTATTTTAGAACAATATGAGTTTAGTTTGAGACAGTTGAGTTATTTAGCATTTGAATTCTTTTCTTAATACTTAAAGTCTTCCGCTGAGTAAGTAAGTCAAGCCAAGGGTTCTCTTGGGGCCAGCAATGGTTATCAAGTACCAGTCCAGCCCAGGGTGTAGGCTCGGGATGTGATAAACTTGGTATCAGAGTTCAAGAGTCCTAGGGAGTCTATAAAATCGTGTCTGTAGAGTTCTAGTTATCGGTGTGAAATGTGCCACATCTATAATTAGGAGGCTGCAACATTTAGGAAATTCCTTCACTTCTTTCATACTTATTTCGTGCGTTAGAGTTTTATCTTTAAAAAATTTCTTTCTAACTCATGTTTGCGCGGAACCGATTGTGAGTTGGACTATTTTGAGAGTGCTTTCATGGGGCTTTTCTTTCCTCGTGAGCTAAGAGAAGAAAAGAGATGGTTGCCGACATGAGAAACAGGATGAGTTTATTTGTTATTGGGTTGCCTCGTCTGTCAGATAAGGAAAGTAAGGCATCCATGCTAATAAGTGACATGGGCATAGCACAGATGATGATCCATGTGTAACAAGTTGAGGAGAAAAAGGTGAGGGATAGAGAAGGGTTTAAGAATAAGAGGGAAAAGGCATCAAGGAATGAATTCGGGTAGCAAAAAAGTAATGCGAACCGGTCTTCTTTCCAACATAAGCGAAAAGTACCTTCCCCATCATCTGCTGGTGCACCTGCACCAAGAAACAAATGTGAGTACAATAGTCAGAATTCCCAGGATTTCAGAGCTAGATCTGCACTGTCGCAAGGTAGTATGGCACAAGGGGGTACTAATATTCTTGCATTTGCTAAGTGTGGCAGGAACAACTCTGGTACGTGAGGGCTCCACTGGTTGTTTCAAGTGTGGCCAGAATGGTCATTTCATGTGAGAATGTCCAAAGAACAAGTAAGGTAACAATAATGGGGGTAATAGAGCCAGTCTTCTTCAGTTTCTCCACAAGACAAAGTTGCACCTAGAGGGGCTACTTCCAGTACTGGCGGAGGAGCAAACCGCTTATATGTTATCACTAGTCGCCAAGAGTAAGATGATTCGCCAGATGTTGTCACTGGTATGATCCAAGTATTTAACTTTACTTTTTATGCTTTGCTAGACCCAGGAGTGAGTTTATCCTTTGTAAAACCATATGTTGCGATGAATTTTAATGTTATTCCTAAGCAACTTAGTGAACCCTTCAGTGTTTCTACACTTGTTGATGAGTCTATTCTAGCAGAGATTATCTATTGTGATTGTCCCATTTATGTCAATCACAAAAGCACCATGGCTGATTTAGTCGAGTTAGACATGATAGATTTTGATGTCATTCTTGGTATGGATTGGCTTCATGCCTGTTATGCCTCAGTTGATTGTAGAACTCGAGTTGTCAAGTTTCAGTTTCCAAATGAGCCAGTCTTAGAGTGGAAAAGCAGTTCAAAAGTGCCTAAGGGTCGTTTTATTTCGTACCTTAAGGCGAGGAAGTTAGTTTCCAAGGGGTGTATCTATCACTTAGTCCCAGTTAATGACTCTAGTGTTGAGATACCTCATATTTAGTCAGTTTCAGTAGTAAAAGAGTTTCCAAAAGTCTTTCGAGATGATCTTCCTGGAGTCCCTCCTGAGAGAGAGATAGACTTCGGTACAGACATTTGGTATACCGTGAGTTTACAGTATTTTTAATATATTTCACTTAACAGTTGTGTATGTTTAGGGACATTTTGTATTGGTATTAATGTATTTTTATCATGTTTGCAAGAAATAAGTTTGGACGTGGAAATATACGACACAACTGAAGAATTGTGCAGAAAAGGGCATCTACGAAAGTGATTGATGGATCGTAGGTTCATTCACGTTCCGTAGGTTGTGATCGTAGATGGGCAGGCAATACATGAAGAAGAAATCAGGGAATTTAATACTAAGTGTGGAACTACGAACTCAAACGATGGACCGTAGGTCGACCTACGTGTCGTGCTGCAAGTCCGTCAAATGCTTCAGAGAGGGGGTTCCAGTACCTGATATTAAAGATTCTAAGTATTGATCTACGGAGGAGGACCCACGGACCGTGGATAAATCCACAGTCTGTACTGTTGGTTTGTTAATTGAAGCTGAGAAGTGGAGATTTTCCAGAGTCACGAAAGGGACCTACGGACCGTAGGTCAGTCCAAGGTCTGTAGGTCAGTGTCATAGATATAACCCGCATCCTGAAACTTTATTTCCTTATTTCGTTTCCTTTTTAGTTGGGCTTGTTTTTCTATATATAGGGTATGTAAAACTCATTTTTAAGAGTTAGACTTTATTATTTTAGTTCTAGTTTTTGGCTTGGGAGATTAACTTGGAACTTTAGCAATTCTTGATTTCCTAAGTTCGTTATGAAGATTTTGACTTTGAAATTCAAGTTGAGATTCTGGGTTTATTCTTCTCATTACGTAAGTTCATGATTTCTTCATCTAAAAATATGAAATTTGTTCTAGTTATTATGGGTAACTAAATCCACAACTACGGTTGTGGGAACCATGAGCAATTAACAAAGTATGAATAGTAACTAAGTAATTCTTGAATAGTGTTGTTGCATGCATTGATAATTCTTTCATTTGGAAGTCTTTTTAATGGTGGCCAATGTTAGAACTCGTCTTGTTACTACTTGTCGGAACAAGAAGGTAATTAACGAGAAAGAATTATCAACATAGATTTAGTGTGATATTATCTAATAGTTTAATGTCGATTGGTGTGAGGGTGAAAACTAAGCCATACATCGATGTGATGCCTAATATAAGGTAAAGGTAAGGGTTAGTAAATTATACACACATAGCCGGACCAAGGTTCGGGGTGTGAAATTCTCTAGTTGCCGGACCAAGGAATTAGAGATACCTAACTTATCACTTTGCATGTAATACACTAGGAAATGAGTACTATTACTAGGATTACCGCGTTATGAGCTTGTGGGGAATATGTACACCTTAGTTTCTATCTCATCCTGATAACACCTAAAGTTTGAATCTTGTTCATTGATTGTTCACCTAATTTCCAGAATTTGTTTCACAAGTTGGGGG
>JAJOOH010028735.1:0-34081 GCA_029582605.1 Solanum gracilifrons
AAAAGACACTTCTTTGACAATTTTACCCTTAATGAGGTAAGGGCCTTGTTTGGTTGTCTTCTTTTGTGAATTCTTGAAATTATGAGATGACCAATGCACAAATGGCTTCTTTCTTCTTTCTCTTCACTTAGATGGACCTTCCACACATTGTACTTCTTGATTTTGTGTCCATCAAGCTCCTCTAATGCCTTTACGCGATCCATGCTATGCAGGTTGTTATCATAACCCTAAGTCATACTTGTACAATGCATGGATAAGATCCCGTAGTCCCATCCATACTAAGTACTATATTTAGGCCACCATAACAATACTTACCATTCATTGATATCATCATTAGTTAATACACATAGACAAGCAAACTTTCACCTTTAATAATTCGTATCAAGGAAAGCAACTCATAGCAACAATCCACATTAAGCATACATCATTTCATGGACATTCATAACATAAGAGGGACACACCATAACTACTCTCAAAGCCTACTTGTGCAATGCATGAATGTGATCCCATACTCTCACCCACACTAAGTAGTGCTTTTTGAGAAGCCATAGTTCATAATCATTCATTGTGGGGGTAAGCCTAAACCGACATAGACCATTTGATCTAAACATGGAATACGGTGTTACCTACACCAAATAGGGCGTCCTCCTTGCCTAAGGTAGAACCATTAACTTAGCTCAGGTGGATCCACTAGGTAAAAACCTATGAGGGCACATAGTTATGGGACAAGGAGATTGTTGCTAGATACCCCCCTCAACTCACGTATAGGCATCCATCTCAAAAGATTTCTTCTAGAAACCCAACCTTAACTCACGTGAGGGCTTCCCTCTAATATCAATATCCACTCAGTGCTAAGCATCAATCCCCATGGAGTACTTATCATATCTTTACTTGAGTTCATTTACATGGAAGAATGTATCAACACTACATCTAACATCATTCATAAAATAGATCCTAGATTCAATAGATGAAAATAACCTTTCAACCTAAGAATCATCATATTGTGAGAAAACCTTCCACAACATGTCCTCATCAGTCATAGGTGTGTAGTTGAGAGTAAACTTTCAACAACACCCAACAAGATCATAATCATAATCTCTTTACTCTCAAGTGTTCATAGAGCATATACATATATTTCCAAAATCATGCATAATTCTCATACATTGCCCTTCAAGGACCATATAATCCATCAACATATCTACAATTACTACATTAGACATGGATGATAACACAATTCAAATAGATCAATTACTGCTAGCATAATTCCATCATATTCTTCTTGCATCAATCAATACCCACACTTTAAGATCCAAATTGGAAAAATAGGAGAATTCATAGATTCTTCAGGAATTTAACTTAAAACCATATAAAATCATAAATATATCAATAATAAACATAATTCAATCATTAAAACGAATTTGAAAGAAATCCATGAGATTAAAGTCAAACCCTAGCTTTTGGGATTTCTTACTTTGAAATTGGGGTTTAGAAGGGGCATTATGGGTGAAGGCGACCCAAGGATAAAGAGCTACCATACCTTGGTGAAGAATTCCAACGAATATGAGAATAAAATCTTTTTTCTTCAACCCTAGATTCCACTTTCTTCTTGTTGTTCCTTGAAGTTCTAGAGAGAGAATACTTGGGAAAAGTTGGTTTTTGATTTGGGTTTTGGGATTTTATGAGGTGAATGGGTTGGTTAATTACTTAAAAGGTTTTATATAGGTGTATTAAAACAATAAAAAATGGCCTTAGTTAATACTAACTAAAATAGGAATAACCTCAAAACCCCTAGCCTTAACCGCCAATTGGAGCAGTTCAGAGGCTTCATCCACGATAACCTGCTACGGGGCGTGGACTGACCCACGGCCCATATTGGTGGAGCGTGGGTTGGGATTTGCAACTCCAACTGTTGGCCCTTGACCCACGAGACCAGACCACGGGGTGTGGACCCACCCATGGGACGTGGGTCCTACCGTAGTTCAAGGTCTTGGGCTTACTTTGGGCAAAAATGTTAGGTCCCTCCTCAAGGACCCTTGGTTGGTCCTTTGAGGGGTCGTACCTTGATGTTTTAACCCTAAACCCTACATTTAAGTACGAGAAGTTATTTTTAAGATTCTAACCCCCACATCAAGTTCTAATTTAGCCTACTAGTTTCTAGGTGTTACATGAAGCCTCCATGTTTTCCCCAGTTGTGAAGATGAACCCCCAATTCTAGGTAGAGTTTCTTCCTATATTTTGGGTATTAATGTACGTTGATCCAATTGAGTGGATAATGATCAATTATTATTGAATTAGTAGTATATCATGTTTTTAAGATGAAATTACATGTTGACATGTCTAGAGAGATGAAATTGAAGTAAGTGGGTTTTATGCCTTGAAAAGGGAAATTGAGTATTTAGAGAAAATCTTCTAAGATTGATGATATTTATTGTAGATTGATTGAGTTTAAAACTTATAAATATGAATTGAATGAAGTTAAAGTATATATGAGAATATATGATTGGTATTGATTGAGATTGAGGCTATATGATGAATTATGATAAGAATCACTTAAGAATGAAGCATGTGGTTAGATTGTCTTTAGACTAGGCATATACGATGACCATATGAAGTATTTCTTAAGAGTAAGGCTTGTGGTATGAATGTCATTTCTAGGTCATTTAGGGTAAACGCTAATATGAATGAACTAGGAATGTTAAGGCTTTGAGAGTGAAGCTATTATGTATGTTGATTTGTATATGGTATCAGTTTGTAATGAATTTACTTACATGACCTACATTATGAGTATATGATATTATGTATGTAGTGATTTGATTGCTTGAATTGTGATTATATTCATGTCTAATGTAGTCATTCTAGATGTGTTGGTTTGATATGACCTTTGACCCTTGAAAGGGAAATAAATGATATTATGCATGTTTTATGAAGGTTATGTATATGTTTTAAGAACACTTTGAGAGTAAAGTGATTATGATTATGATGTAATCATGGTGTTGTTGAAAGTTTATTCTCACATACACACTTATGCATGACTATGAATGAAGTTTCCATAATTATGATAATGTTGTTGTGTTAATTGAATGGATATTCTCATTTACAAACCCATGTATAAGTATGATATGATATAAAATGTTTTCTCACAATATGATGATTCTATGGTTGAAAGGCTATTCTCACCTATTGAATCTATAAGTTGTCTTATGAATTATGTTGGGTTGAGTGTCAATACATTCTTCCATGAATATGAACTTAATTCAAGACTTAATATGTACTCTGTAGGAAATAATGCTTAGCACCGAGTGGATATTGAATATGAGATGGAAGCTTCCCCGTTTGAAATGGAGGGTTTCTAGAAACAATCTCTTGAGATAGAAGCTCCCCCGCTGGAAAGGGCGGGTTTCTAGTAGCAATCTCCTTATCCCATAAACTACGTGACCCCGTAGGTTACTTCGCTAATGTATCCACCTAAGCTAAGAGTATGGTTCTACCTTAGGCAAGTACGACAACCCTTTTTGGTGTGGGTAACACCGGATTCCATGTTAAGCTCACATGGTTTATGTCAGTTAAGGCTTATTCCCACTATGACAACAAGAATATGAATTATGAACTATGGTTACTCAAGAAGCTTTATTTAGCATGGGCGATATATATGGGATTTTATTCATGCATTGCACAAGTATGCTTTTAGGGTAGTTATGGTATGTTCTTCTCATGTTATGATGGTCTATGTAATGAAGTATACTTAACTTGGATTGTTGCTATAAGGTGTTTTTCTTGATATGTTTGACTTAAGGTGAAAGTTCCCTTGTCTATGACAAATAAGCAAAGGATGAGGTCAAAAGACAAAATATGAATGAGGGCCTAACGTGACTTGCTTAGCATGGATGGGATTATGGAGTCTAATCCATGCATTTCACAATATTGCCTTGAGTTGGCTTATGAAGTGTTTTTCTTATGTTATGTTTAACTAGATGCATTGATTATGCCTATGACTATGTTGTTATCTCTTATTCTTATAGCCTATGTCTTATAATGATGTCTCTTATGCTTATGACTTATGTTATTGTGTCTCATGATTATGTACATGTCTTATATTGACTAATGCCTCTCATATGCTCATGTTGATTATTTATGCTAGCCATCATATTTAATACATTATTGTACTAACGCATACTTTTGCCTACATTCTTATCAAACGTAGGGTTTGGCGATATCACCTTCCATTCTCGTGGCTAGGTTCATAGTAGATCTAGATGAGAAGTTTTAGTGAGTCCTCATAGCACCGAGGACTTCATCACCCTTTTCTTTTATGTCTTTCTTTCATGTTAGAAATTTTGTATGGGCTGTGTCCCTAACTATTTTCAAGTATTAGAAGGTTTTAGACAAGTGTAATAGACTCCCGCTTCGTTTTATGAGACTTTGATTGTATTGAAAGATGTTTTAAATTACCATACTTTTGTATTATCTTATGTTGTGATATACTAAGTGGTGTAGATGAAGCTCTTTCCAGGTTTCATATTCCTTGTTACATCTAGGGGGTACCACTGGGTCGTGACAAATGATTGATTGATTCCTTAATATAAATGATGAGAACTCTTTGTGAACCCAAGAAATATGTTATGAATGGAGAAAAGAGGAAAGTATCCGACTTTCGTCATTTTGGAGTCTTTTAAACACATTGAATATGACTTCTCAATCATGCGGGTCAGGTCAGGTCTGTTATTGCTGACCTAGTCTTGACGGGCCGTGAAGTTGCTCTTGAAGAGCACCACGGCCTGTATAGGCGCTCGTGAGAATTGCTTAGTAAAGAAACTTACCTGCAGTTTCATGAGAGGCTAAATGGTCTGTCTAAGGTTAGAAGGGTTGTAAACCGTTCTGTGAACCATTTTTTTTCATTTTACCAGTGAGCTCCCTATTTCTGGTTTTCTACTTCACGGGTTGTGAACTGGCTCCTGATTAGCACCACAACCCATTTAGTGGCCTGTGAGAACATACTAGACTTCAACTTCTCCTATCTTTTCCTGCAAACATGCAGAAACTGTAACACTATAAAAATAATGAACTATTACAAGAATTTAAACGACCTATTACAACTAGCCCTTAGGTTGCCTCCCAAGTAGTTCATAATTTAATGTCGTGGTGCAATGCAGGTTACATGATTACTTAGACTACATCAATCTTGCATTTCTCAACTATCTTCACTTCTTTAGAAACTCCCATATATGCCTTGACTCGCTAGCCATTTTCCTTAACCTTTCACTTGTTTCATTCTCGAGTACAATGGCCCTCGACTCAAACACTTGATTCACTTTGAATGGTCCAGACCATTTAGACCTTAGTTTACTAGAAAAATGTCGTAGTCTTGAGTTAAACAATAGCACAAGGTCGCCAGGACTGAAAGTTCTCTTAATAATCTTCTTATCCTAACAGTGCTTCATCCTTTCCTTATAGAACACAAATCTCTAATAAGATCTAAGTCTAAATTCATTTATTTCATTAATGTGCTCAAGACTCATATTCACTGCTTCACTCAAGCTCAAGTTTAGCTTCTTTAGAGCTTAAAGAGCCTTGTGCTTCAACTCTAAAGGCAACTCACATGCCTTTCCAAACACTAACTCCCATGTTGACATACCAATGGGTGTTTTGAAAGATGTCTGATATGTCTATAAAGCATTAATATTATCTAACTTTCATTCCCAACCTTTTCTGTTGGAATTCACTATCTTTGCTAGTATTGACTTTATTTCCCTTTTTGGAACCTCTACTTGGGAGCTTGTTTACGGATGATAATGTGTCACCACTTTGTGTTGTTTTACCCTATATTTGGCAAAAAGTTTGTTGAACACATTATTGCATAAGTGTGAGCCTCCATCTATGATAATGGCCCTAGGTGTGTCAAATCTTGAGAAAATATTCTTCTTCAGTTGCCATGCATCACTCTTGCAATCATTTTTTTACCAAGGCCACAACCTCAACCACTTCGAGACATAATCAAATGCCGCCAATATATTTTTGTCCGAACGAGCTCACAAATAGTCCCATGAAGTCCATCCCTTTGACATCAAATAATTCAACCTCCAATATAGGAGTCATTGGTAGCTCATGACGACAAGAAATGGCCCCTTGCGTTTTACAAATATCACAATCTTTAACCAAGTCGAAGACATACTAATGAATTGTTGGGAAATAATATTTGCTTTAGAATAGCTTGCCATACGTGCGGTAATCCCCATGGTGTCCACCAACTGGAGAATAACGACAACCATCTAGAATACTCAGCATCTCATTTTTAGTCACAAATCACCTTATGATATTATTTTCAAATACCTTGTACGAGTAAGGTTCATCCCAAATGTATTTACCACATCATATAGGAACTTGTTCCTTTGTTGAAATGTTAACCCTTTAGTAATCAAGTCACTGACAAGGTAATTGGTGAAGTCACAAAACTAAGGAATGAGATCAAATGTAGTGGCTAATACATGCTCATCCGCAAATGAGTCATCAATGTCATTCAGTTTCTTATTTCTTCTTTGCCTCCAGTCTGGACTACTGATCTGCCACTTGATTTTTATAGCCCCTTTTTTCTTTTACTTCAAAGTCAAACTCTTGTAATAACAACACCCATCTTATCAATCGTGACGTCAAATCTTTCTTCACCATTAAGTACCGCAGTGTTGCATGGTTAGTGTTAACTACCAGTTTAGTTCCCAGCAAGTATACTCTGAATTTCTTAAAACATACAATACTGCAAGCAATTCCTACTCCTTAACAATGTAGTTTCTTTATGCTCTATTTAGCGCCTTTCTAACGTAGTAAAATAGGTGAAAGATCTTATTTCTCTTCTTCCCTAGCACAACTCTTAAAGCAACACCAGTTGCATCGCGCATCACCTCAAATGGCTCCTACCAATCTAGACCAATGATCAGTAGGGCTGAGATAAATTTTGCCTTCAGACAGTCAAAAGATTTGGTGCATGCTTGATCAAAAGTAAATTTCAACTCCTTTTGTAACAACCTATACAAAGGAGGTGGAATTTTAGAAAACTCTTTGATGAAACGCCAATGAAAACCTGCATGAACTAAGAAACTTAGAACCCCTTTCAAGGAGATAGGCAGGGGCAACGTTTTGATCACTTCAATCTTTGCACTATCCATCTCCAAACCTTTCTCAGACAACATATATCCTAGGACTATGCTCGGATTGACCATAAAGTGGCATTTTTCACAGTTTAGCACATGGTTTGCCTCTTCAAACCTCTGTAGTGCCCTACTAAGATTTATCAAAGAGTCATCAAAAGTGTCACTGCCACAGAGATGTCAACCATGAACATCTCCAAGGTGTCCTAAAAAATGTCCTAAAAGATGGACATCATAAAGTACTGAAAAGTTGTTGGTGCAGTACACAATCCAAATGGAATGCGCTTGAACGTAAAAGTACCATAGGAATATGTAAATGTAGTTTTCTCCTGGTCTTCTAGGTAAATTTATATCTAGTTATAGCCAGAGTATCCATCTAAGAAACACTGCCAACCTTTAACTTCCATCCTATCTAGCATCTGGTCCATGAGAGGCATTGGGAAATGGTCTTTCAAGGTGTATTTGTTTTACTTCATGTAGTCCATGCACACTCGCCAACTTGTAACTGGCCTATGCATAATCAACTCATTCTTCAACTTTGCAATTACCATTATTCCACCCTTTTTGGGGACATATGTCACAGAGCTCACCCAATGACTATCAGAAATAAGGTACACCACCCCTGTGTCCAGCCATTTAATGATTTCTTTTATTATTGCCTCTTGCATCGGTGGATTCAGCCTCCTTTAGTGCTCTATACTTGGACTGCAATCTTCCTCAAGCTGAATTTTATGAGTTCAAATGCCTGAAGGTATCCCAATGTTGTTAGCAGTAGTCCAAGTAATTGTTTTCTTGAATCTCTTCAATACTTTCACCACCATTTGCACTTGTTCATCAATAAGATTTGTAGCCACAATAAGTGGCAAAGTATGTTTTGTGCACAAAAAGACATGCCTCAAGTTTCCAGGAAGCTTCTTCAACTCTAGCACAGGTGGTACCGTAATAGATGGTTCGCTAGAGGATTTGGCCTATGTTCCATGTCCAAGTATAACTTCTGGGAGAATATAAAAGTGACCTCATGCCTTGTATTGCATTTAAAGTCTTCACATAATCAACTCGAAAGACTTCATCGACGTTTATTATACCCACGACCAGTGTCTCTACAACAAATCTTTCCTCTATGGATGCTTCTATGTCACCACCTTCAACAACATCGATTGCAGACACCACACTCATATCCAGTGGCTGCTTCATTGACCTGCACACTTTAAAATTTACCTCATCATTATTTAATCTAAATTATAATGGAGGCGTTACAGGAATGCCACCAATCCATACCCTAGATGACATCGAAATCTATCATATCAAGTTCTATCAAATCAACCCAGGTAACTCTATGTGATAATGACATGGAACATCGTTTATAAACCTTCTTAGCCACCACAGCATCACCAACAGGTGTAGAGACAGAAAACAGTTCTATCAATATATCGGGAAGCATATCAAATCTCATAGCTACATAAGGAGTCACAAATGACAAAGTAGCACCTGGATCAAGCAAAGCATACAAATCTATACGAAAGACATTTAACATACCAGTCACAACATCAGAGGAGCTGTCATGATCACCTCTATTTTAGAGAGCATAAAAATGGTTTTTCTTAGGATCATTTCCACCCGAACCACTAGGACCGGATGAAGGGTAGGCTTGAGCCTATGACGACCATCTCCATCATTCTTAGCAACCGAAGGACAATTCCTTATTTTCTGATCCATTTTCCCACTCCCAAAAAAAGTATTAGATCCCGCTAGACACTTACATTCATGATTTCTCCCTCATTTATCACAAGTAGGTATAGAGGCCTATTACCCTATCCTTGAGGTTTTGGGTTAGACACCCTCTCATTATTAGGCCTGTAAGGAACAGTTGAAGAACATTGCCTGGAGAACTTTTTCCAGAACCTTGAATGACCCCGTCCACTGGACCTAGAATGTGAGTAGTTACGATCATCCACCCTTGATTTCTTTGCCTCTCTATATCTTTCCTTGAGTTTTTCTTCCTTAATACATTGGGCATTCACCACAAGGTGAGAGATATTCATGTCATGGACAAGCATAGCGGTGCAGCACTCTTTAACTACCATGTCCGACACTCATGATACAAACTTACTCATCTTGGCCCTACGATCCACCACAATGGAAGGAGCATACTTGGATAACTGAGTGAACCTCAAAGCTTATTCCCTTACACTCATAGTTCCTTGCCCAAGGTTGATGAACTCAAGGACATTGGCCTCTCTCATATCTAGAGGAAAGAATCTGTCAAGTAAAGCACTTTTGAACCTTTCCCATTCAATGGGACTCGATTCCACCGGCCTTGCATCTTTCCACTGATTAAACCAACTATGAGCAACCTCTTTGAGTTGGTAAGCGGCTAGTTCCACCTTCTCTACTAGAGTCACACCCATGATAGAAAGTACCTTATAAACCTCGTCGATAAACTCTTGTGGTTCTTCCTCAACTTTGCAGCCATAAAATTTAGAAGGGTTCATTCTCGTAAAATCCCTCACTTTTGCCACCACCGTACCAACTTTTGCGTTCATGGGGGCTACCACCTCTCTATTAGCTTGTGTCATCATGGCTTGAGCCAACACATGGAATGCCGACCTAAACACTGCATTAGTTACATTCTCATTCAATTGGTCAATCAAAGCTTAAGGAGCAGCTAGGGGAGGAACCTGAGGAGGAACGTCTTGCTTAACATTGCCTTTCTGAAACCTTCTAGCATTATCCCTTCTAGTAGTCACATCCTAAGAACAATCGGGCACGGATTAGGAGAAAAACTTATAGAGTTAAAATCCATGGCACGACTTAAAGAAGTGAAGAAGTGGAATTTCCTAATCATCTAATAGACTCTCATTCATAAATGTGGTGCGCTTCACACTTATGAGCAAGACTCTACTAAACGTGGTTGGAGACATCCTAGAACAATTGTAACCCTTGTGCTCTGATTAGTATGTCACGACCTAGGGGTACCTCCTAGATGTAACAAGGCATATAAGACCCTGAGAGGCCTCATACAAGCCACCTAGCATATCATAACATTATGTAATAAAAATGAGCGGGATATAAAAACTTTTCAGTAAAATCAAAGTGTTTTATAAAAGCAAGTAGAAGTCTAACATGATATTGTATAGAACAATCTAAACATAATAGAATAGAAATATTGGGACACTACCCATACAATAGTCCAAAACATAAAAAAAGACATATGGGGAAAATGGTCATCATATCCTCGAACACAATGAGGATTCACCAAAACTGCACTTCCTTGATCAACAATGAAACTAGACACAGGTATGAGAGTCAATGCCGCCGGACCCTACATTTGATAATAACTTAGGCAAGAGTATGTGTGTTAGTACAATCAAGTACTAAATATGATGGCTAGCATAAAGAACATAATCATAAGCATTAGTCAACATATGACATAAGGCATAAGCATTATAGTAGGCATCATAATGAAAGAGGAATAATTCCTTAAGAAACCTCACTTATCCCTAACAAAAATATAGGTTATCCTCCTCTAGTCAAATGTCACGACCCGGGGCTACCCCTTCGATGTAAAACGGAGTACTTGACCCCGAAGGGATCTCATACAAGCCCTTAGCATAATCATAACCTTAAGTAATAGAAATGATGCGGAATTTAAAACTCTTTAATAACGAAGTCTTTTCATAAAATGAAAATAGAAGTCTAGATATTTCCTCCATAAGACAACTAATACAATCGAGAATCAATAGAGTCACAGCCCTTACAATAAAGTATCAAAATAGAACATACGAAAGGAAACTAGAAAGATTAACTCTTGTCCTCGAACCATGAGGACTCACCAAGGCAAGGATAGAATCAATCCAAGCCTTCAACCAAACAGATATAACTTCAACAACCTGGACCTACACTTTGTGGCAAAAGGTAGAAAATATTGGTTAGTACAAAATTGCACTAAGTATGGAAGACATGCATAAAAATCCTTAAAACATGCAAAAAGGGAAAATTTAGTTGAAACCATACACTTTAGCATTTTAAGAGTCATCATGCACAATAGTGTATATACACAAGTCAAAACAAACCGTAAGCAACCTTAAGCCAAACTTGTGCAATACATAGACAAGATCCAATAATCCTATCTAAAGCTAAGTATCACTTTTAGGCCACAATCATCATACATTTCATAACTTGTCCTTATCCAAAATCAATACTCATAAACAAGAAAACATTCATGTTCATTAACTTGAACCAAGTAAGGTCTCTCTTAACAACAATACATCTCATATATGCATAAATCCTAAGTCTTCATAGCATAAAAGAACCACACCACAACCACTCTTGAAGCCTGCATGGGCAATGCATAAATGAAGTCCCATACCCTCACTCATACTAAGTAGTACCTCTTAAGAAGTCATAATTATTGTTCATGTCCATATTCTTGTCATAATTCATATTCTTATCATATAGGGAAATTTATCCTTAACAAACATAGATCATGTGATCTACATGGAATCTGGTGTCTTACCCCCACACCGGAAAGAGGTGTCCTACTTGCCTAAGGTAGAACTCATATATTAGATTTTAGGTGGATCTACTTGCTAAAAGACCTATGTGGGTACATAGTTATGGGATAATAAGATTGCTACTAGAAACCCGGACTAACTAACGTAAAAGGTTTCCATCACATGAGATAACTCTTTTGAGAAGCCGGACTAACTAGCGTAAAAGCTTCTATCTCATATTCATATCCACTCGGTGCTAAGCATAATTCCCTCTAAATTCATGTAAGTCTTTACTTAAGTTCATATTCATGAAAGAATGCAGTTGGCACTCAAACCAACTTGGTATCATAATAGATCATGTATTCATTAGTGAGAATATCCTTTCAACCTTAGAACAATCATCACGTGAGTATACCTTTCACATCATTTTCATAGTGTGTTCATGAGAATAGCCTTTCAATCAACCCAATCATACTATCATAATCATAGGTATTTCATACATAGTCATGTGTAAGGGTATGGGGAGAATGATCTTACAACAATACCACAATTACACCATAGTTATAGAATCTTTCACTTTCTAAGTTAATCATAAGCTCTTACAAAATTCTTATCAACATGCACAAACCCTCATAATTTACTCTTCAAGGCTATGAATCAACTCAAACCAAACATTTAGAATTTCTACAATTAATAGGGGAATATAATCATTCAATAACTCAATTAACATAAACATAATCAATTGACATACTTCTATAATCAATCAACCAGTATCATGAATTCACAATTTAGCAATATGGGGGATTCATGTGTTCTTGGGGTGATTTTATCATAAATCAACAATTAATCATCAATTCAACCATAATACACCATAATCAACCATAATCAACCATAAATAAACAATTGAAAATGTTTTGAAAGAGAACCCATGACTTAGATTGAAACCCTAGGTTTTTAGGGAAATTAGAAGCTTCGAAATCAAGTTTTGAGGGGACTGTATGGGTGAAGGCTACCCATAGATAAAAAGCCACCATACCTTTCTTAAGAATATCTAATAAATTTGAGAAAGAACCATTGAAATTGCCAAACCCTAGCTCCAAGTCTACTCTTCTTTTTCTTTGGGTTTTAGAGAGAAAAATATTGTAAGGAAGATGAAGTTTTAATTTGATTTGGGTGTTTGTGAAAAATGACTTAGTTTGGGGAATTTTGACTTATAAACAATTTATATAGTACGCCTAAAAATACCCAAAATGACCTCACTTTCTTTGGACTTGAAAAGGAAAAGACTTACTTGACCCTCATTTAATGCCCCCGTCAAGGCATCAAAAGCCTCCTTCACGAGTCGTGGTGAACACCACGATCCGTGGTCCCCCTCGTGAAGGTTGGGGCAGTAGCCTTTTTATTGGTGCATGAGTCTCACAAGCCCAAAGCATTCCCACGAGGGGCTCCACGAGCCGTGGTCCCTCTCGTGGTCCTTGAGGCAGTAGCCTTGCTATTTAGGGCCCCTAGCTCAAAGGCCCAAGGCATCTTCACGAAGGGCTCCACGAGTCGTGGTCAAGATCACGAGCCGTGGTCCCTCTCATGGATTTTGGGGTAGCAGCTAAGATTTTCATGGCCAAGGAAGGTTTGCGAGCCACCTTCAGGAGCCGTGGTTTGGACCAAGATCCGTGGTTCCAGTCATGAAAGTGGGGCACTGTGCTCCAAGCTAGGGGAAGCCTTGGCCTTTGGTTTTGGCTTGACCCCTTTGCCTTGGCACTTGCCCCTTGGCCTTGACCGTTATGACCCTCATTTTAACTCTAGAATATCTTCTAATCTATGGGGAGTCATTTTTATGATTTTACCCTTACATTTAGGCTCTAGTTTAACCTACTATTTTCTGGAGAGTTACATTATCTCCTCCTTGGGAACATTCGTCCTCGAATGACGATTTAGACACCTTTTGGAATAAAGACTCAAGATTAGCAGTCCATCATGCATGCAACATCAAAATAATGCATAATTTATAGGAGGAAACATCAACTCCATTCTCAAGACATAAACAATGCAACACAAGGAAGTAGGAGCTACATCCATAACCCATTATGCACAAAACTCATCATTTCATATAATCATAGGAGGAACTACCTTCTCCAACTAGAAACAAGCTCAACACAACATTATGGAGCCATCTCATCAAAATCATAACTAAGCATGTTCATCAAATCATCGCACAAAGTCAAATATGCAATCATCATACTAAAATGAAAATCAACATGAGGAACATATAAATCATGAAAACCCGATTTATGATAAATATGAATTCTCACAAGAACATACATATAATAAGGAAATCATAAGGAACACTCATACCACATATGACTTCCAAAACACCAAACTCAAGAAAACTACTTACCTTAAGTTTGGATAGGAGTAGAAGGAAAAAAATGAGGATAGTGGGACTTCATATCGGCCTCGGCCTCCCATATAGCACCCTCAACTAAATGATTTCTCCATAAAACCTTTACGGAGGGTACTTCCTTAGTTTTCAATCTGTTTACTTACCAGTCTAAACTCTCTACCGGAATCTCTTCATAAGAAAAATTCTCATCAACTCCCAAACCCTCTAAAGGAATGATAGTTATCGGATCACTAATACACTTCTTGAGCATAGAAACATGAAATAACGGCTTAATCAGGGCCAACTCATTTGGCAAGTCTAACTCATAGGCAACTTTTCCACCACGTTTCAAGATTTGTTATGGGCCTACATACCGGGGACTAAGTTTCCCTTTCTTGCCAAACCTCATCACACCCTTCATAGGTGAGATTTTTCAAATAAACCCAATCATTATCTTCAAATTCTAGATCCCTCCTTCTAACATCGGCATAAGACTTTTACCGACTTTGGGCCATCCTCAACCTCTCTCTAATGAGTCAGACCTTCTCAATGGCCTCATTAACTAGTTCGGGATCGATTAGAGCAATTTAACCCACTTCAAACCACCTAACCGGAGATCTACACCTCCTACCATACAGTGCTTCGAAGGGAGCCATGGCAATACTTGAGTGGTACCTATTGTTGTAGGAAAACTCTATCAGCGGTAGATGGTTGTCCCAATTACCTTTGAAATCTATAATGCATGCCCTCAACAAATCTTCTAAGATTTGAATGGTGCGTTCCGCTTGACCATATGTTTGAGGGTGAAAGGTCGTGCTAAGCTTGACCTTAGTACCAAGCCCTTTTTGGAATGCCTTCCAAAAGTCTGAAGTAAATTAAGTACACCGATCTAAAATGATTGATAGAGGAAGTCCATGCAACTTCGCTATTTCCTTGATGTACAATTTGACAGTCTTCCACCAAAAATGAAACCTTGACAGGAATAAAGTTGGCAGATTTCGTCATTCTATCAACGATTACCCAAATAGAATCATGTTGGCTTCTAGTACGAGGCAAACCCACAACAAAGTCCATATTCACATTCTCCCACTTTTAAGTGGGAATATCTATATATTGGGAAAAACCTCCCGGTCTTAGGTGTTCAGCCTTAACTTATTGACAATTTGGATACTTGGCTACAAAACCCACTATATCCTTATTCATAGCATTCCACCTATAGACTTCCTGTAGGTCACGGTACATCTTGGTGGCTCCCGGATGAAAACAATACGGCGAACCATGAGCCTCTTCTAAAATTTTCTCTCTCAAGACGTCAACATCCAAAACACACAAACGATCTTAGTACATAAGCACCCCATCTCCCCCTTGGGAGCAAGCCTCAAGGGACTTGTTGAGTACCGATTCTTTCAACTCCACTAACAGGATCAAGGTCTTGCTTGGATTTCACTTCCATTACAAAGGATAATTCGGAGCCATTATGGACCCTGATACAACCTTTCGTGGAATCCACTAGTTGGACACTTAAACGGGCCAACCTATGTACATCACGAACTAACTCTTTCTTCTCATGTTCTACCTGGGCCACACTACCCATGGACAATCGACTTAGGGTATCTGCAACTGCATTGGCCTTACCGGGGTGGTAAAGGACACTCGTGTCATAATCCTATCAAAGTTCTAACCACCTTCTTTGTCGGAGATTCAAAGTCTTTTTGGCTAAACACATATTGGACACTCTTGTGATCGGTGAACACATCAGCATGCACCCCATATAGATAATGTCTCCATATTTTCAAAGAAAACACTACAGCTGCTAATTCAAGATCATGGGTTGAATAATTCTTTTCATGGATCTTGAGTTGCCTTGAAGCATAGGAAATCACCTTACCATGTTGCATAAGCACACATCCCAAACCCACTCTAGAGCCGTCACAATAAACAACAAAACCATCGGTACACTCACATAAGGTCAACAGCGAAGCAGAAGTAAGTCCATCTTTCAACTCTTGGAAGCTTTTCTCACAAGCCTCCGACCAAACAAACTTAGTCTTCTTTTGAGTCAATGTCGTCAACGGAGAAGCAATGGAGGAAAAACCCTCAACAAACCTCCTATAGTAACCGGCCAAACCCAAAAAGCCTCTAATATCGGTAGGAGTTAAAGGTCTAGGACAACCTTTGACCGCATCTGTCTTCTTACGATCTACCTTTATACCCTTGGTCAACACAATATGACCAAGGAAGGCTACATACCTTATCTAAAACTCACACTTACTAAATTTTGCATATAATTGGTGGTCTTTAAGGACTTGCAATACAATCCTCAAATGGTTAGTGTGCTCATTTTCATTATTTGAATAGATCAAAATATCATCAATAAACACTATCAAAAACATATCAAGATAGTGTCTAAACACTCTATTCATTAGGTCCATGAATGTCGTCGGGGCATTGGTCAACCCAAATGACATAACCACAAATTCATAGTGACCGTACCTGGTCCTAAAGGTCGTCATGGGAATGTCAACCCCTCTTACCCTTAGTTGATGGTAACCCGAACGAAGATCTATTTTGGAGAAATATTTAGCCCCTTGAAGTTGATCAAACAAGTCATCAATCTTTGGAAGGGGATACTTATTCTTTATGGTAACTTTGTTTAGTTGGCGATAATTAATACACATTCTAAGTGACCCACCTTCTTTCCAACAAATAATACCGGAGCACCCCAAGGAGAGATACTTGTTTAAATAAAACCCTTGTCTAGAAAATTCTTGAGTTGCTTATTCAACTTCTTCAACTCGGCCGAAGCCATTCTATTAGGAGGAATCGAGAGAGGTTGCGTATCCGGCAAGAGATCAATGCCAAAATTTATTTCCCATTCGGGAGGAATGTCGGGTAAGTCATCGAGAAAGACTTCCAAAAACTCACTCACAACGGGGACCGACTCTAAGGAAGGTGTTTCAGACTCAACATTCATAACCCTAACAATATGGTAAATACACCCCTTGGAGATCATTTTCCTAGCTTTGAGACAAGAAACAAATTGACCTCTTGGGACAGAATTTCCCCCCGTCCACTCTAAAGTAGAATCATTTGGAAATTGGAACTTTACTACCCGAGTCCTACAATCAATATAGGCAGAACATGAATGCAACCAATCCATACCCAAAATCACATCAAAATCTAACATTTCTAACTCCACTAAATCCACCAAGGTAACTTTATGGGACAAAAAAATAGGACAACTCCTATAGACTCTTTTTGCCACTACCGAGTCACCAACTGGGGTAGACACCGAAAAAGGTTCTTTTAACACATCAATGAGTATTTCAAACTTCATAGACACAAAAGGTGTAACAAATGACAATGTGTCACCAGGGTCTAACAATGCATATACATCAATAGAAAAGACTTGTAACATACCGGTCACAATATTCGGGGAGCTCTCTTGGTCACCTCAGAATTGAAGAGCATAGAAGCGGTTCTTCTTCAGAGCGTCAGAATTTGAACCTCTAGGAGGGACTTGCTTGCCCTCTCTTCCTTGAACCTTTAACATGGGACAATCTCTCATCATATGGTCGCTCTTCCTACACTTGTAGCAACCATCCATGCCAACTAGGAACTTTCCATAATGCTTTTTACCATATTTCACACAATTAGGCCTATCAACATAAGAGCCACCACTATTACCTCCTTGTGGTTCAGGTTTAGACACCCTATCTTTGTTAACCCTTGGATCACTAGATGAGCCTTGGTTGGAGAACCTCTTCTTGAACCTTGGTCTACCTTGACCCTTGAATTTACCCTTGGAAGAATTTCCATCATCAGAAATTGCTCTTTTCACTTCCCTATTCACTTGCTTGAGCTTTTGTTCCTTAATTTTTTCGGCATGAACCATAAGATGTGAAATATTCATACTTGGGATGAGCATTGCCGAATGACATTCATTGAAGTCGGATACCCCCATAACAAATTTGTTCATCTTGGCCCTAGAGTCTGCCACCATGGTTGGAGCATACTTAGACAATTGGGTGAACTAAAGTCCATACTCTTTCACACTCATACCTCATTGGCAAAGGTTGATGAATTCTTACAGTTTTTGTTCCCTCAACTCTAGGGGAAAGAACCTATCAAGAAAGACTGACTTGAACAATACCTAATCTACTGGGCCTGCTTCTCCAGGTCTCTCACCCTTCCATTGCTCACACCATACTAGAGCCACATCCTTCAGTTGGTAGGTGACTAATTCCGCCTTTTCTTATGGAGACACTCCCCTAGCATCAAGCACCTTAAATATCTTATCAATAAACCCTTATGGGTCTTCCTCCACCTGTAAATCAAAGAACATAGGAGGGTTCATTCTTATGAAGTCCCTTATCCTTGAAGCGGGTGTACTCACATTTGGATTAGCCGGAGCAACAACTTCTCTATTAGTTTGGGCCGTCATGGCTTGGGCTTGAGTAATCACGACTTAGGCTTGAGCCGTAATGGCTTGAGTCAACATTAGAAAAACCGACCTAACTTCCACATCTGTCATGGCCAGAGGATCCACCGGAGCTTGATTGCCTTTAGGAAGAACTTGATTACCTTGAGGAGAAACTCCTTCATTCACATTCTCCTCTTCCATCCTTCTTCTATTTATTGTATTTATATCCTATAGACACGACTATAGAGTATTGAAAGAATTGAAATTTCCTAAACATCTAATAGCATCCCATTCATAAATGTGGCGCGCCTCACATTCATGAACAAGACTCTACTAGATGTGGATTATGAGACATCATCCTAGAATCATTCTAAACCTTCTGCTCTAATTACAAAGTTTGTCACGACCCAGGGCCACCATCTGGATGTAACACGGCGTACGTGACCCCAAAGGGGTCTCATACAAGCCCTTAGCATAATCATAAGCATAAGTAATAAAAATTATGCGGAATTTAAAATTCTTTAATAACAAAGTATTTTCATAAAATTAAAATAGAAGTCTAGACATTGTCGCCATAAGCCAACTAATACAATCGAGAATCAATAGGGTCACAACCCGTACAATAAAGTCTCAACATAGAACATATGAAAGGAAACTAGAAAGAATAACTCTTGTCCTCGAACTCACCAAGGCAGGGAGGGAATCAATCCAAGACTTCAACCAAAGAGAAATAACTTCAACAACCCAGACCTACACTTTGTGGAAAAAGGTAGAAAATATGGGTTAGTACAAAATTGCACCAAGTATGAAAGCCAGGCATAAAAATCCTTAAAACATGCAAAAAGGGACAATTTATTTGAAACCATGCACTTTAGCATTTTGAAGAGTCATCATGCACAATAGTATATATTCACAAGTCAAAGCAACCCATAAGCAACCCTAAGCCATATTTGTGCAATCCATAGATAAGATCCCATAATCCTATCTAAAGTTAAGTATCACTTTTAGGCCACAATCATCAGACATTTCATAACTTGTCCTCATCTATAACCAATACTCATAAACAAGGAAACATTCATTTTCATTAAATTGAAATAATTAAGGTCTCTATTAACAACAATACATATCATACACGCATAATTCACAAGTCTTCATAGCATAAAAGAACCTCACCACAACCTCTCTTCAAGCTTAATTGTGCAATGCATAAATGGAGTCCCATAACCCTACTCATACTAAGTAGTACCTCTTAAAAATTCATAATTATAGTTCATGTTCATATTCTTGTCATAATTCATATTATTATCATATAGGGAAATTTAGCCTTAACCGACATAGACCATGGGAGCTACATGGAATCTAGTGTCTTATCCCCACACTGAAAAGAGGTGTCCTACCTGCCTAAGGTAGAACTCATATATTAGATTTTAGGTGGATCCACTAGTTAAATACCTATGTGGGCACATAGTTATGGGATAAGGAGATTGCTACTAGAAGCTCGGACGAACTAACGTAAAAGGTTTCCATCTCATGAGATAGCTATTTTGGGAAGGAAGACTAAATAGCGTAAAAGTTTCCATCTCATATTCATATCCACATCCACCCGGTGCTTAGCATAATTCCCTTTAAATTTATGTAAGTCTTTACTTAAGTTCATATTCATGAAAGAATACACTTGGCACTCAAACCACTATGGTATCATAATAGCTCATGGATATATTAGGTGAGAATGCCCTTTCAACCTTAGAACCATCATCATGTTAGTAAACCTTTCACATCATGTTCCTAGTGTGTTCATGAGAATAGGCTTTCAATCAACACAATCATACTATCATAATCATAGGTATTTCATACATAGTCACGTTTAAGGGTATGGGGAGAATGATCTTGCAACAATACCACAATTACACCATAGTCATAGAATCTTCACTTTCTAAGTGAATCAAAAGCTCATACACAATTCTTATCAACATGCACAAACCATCATAATTTGCCCTTCAAGGCTATGTATCAACTCAACCCAAACATTTAGAATTTCTACATTTGATAGGGGAATATAATGATTCAATAACCCAATTAACCTAAACATAATCAATTGACATACTTCCATAATCAATAAACCCACATCATGAATTCACAATTTAGCAAAATGGGGGATTCATGGGTTCTTGGGGGGATTTTATCATAAATCAACAATTAATGATTAATTCAACCATAATCCACCATAATCAACCATAAATAAACAATTGAAAACCTTTTGAAAGAGAACCCATGACTTAGATTAAAACCCTAGGTTTTTTGGGAAATTAGAAGCTTTGAAATCAAGTTTTGAGGGGACTCTATGAGTGAAGGCTACCCATAGATGAAAATCCACCATACCTTGCTTCAGAATCTCCACGAAATTTTAGGAAGAACCCATGAAATTTCCAAACCCTAGATCCAAGTCTACTCTTGTTCTTCTTTGGGTTTTAGAGAGAGAAATATTGTGAGTAAGATCAAGTTTTGGTTTGATTTGGGAGTTTGTGAAAATGGCTTAGTTTGGGGAATTTCGACTTAAAAACAAGGTATATAGTACCCCTAAAAATACCCAAAACTACCTCACTTTATTGGACTTAAAAAGGAAAAGACTTACTTGACCCTCATTTAATACCCCTGTCCAGGCATTACAAGCCTCCTTCACGAGTCGTGGTTAGTACCATGATCCATGGTCCCCCTCGTGAATGTTGGGGCAGTAGCTTTTTAATTGGTGCATGAGGCTCACAGGCCCAAGGCATTTCTACGAGGAGCACCATGAGCCATGGTCAAGTCCATGAGTCGTAGTCCCTCTCATTGTCTTTGAGGCAGTAGCCTTGCCATTTGGGGGCCCTAGCTCAAATGCCCAAAGCATCTTCACGAGGGCCTCCACTAGTCGTGGCCCTCTCGTGGACCTTAAGGCAGTAGCTAGAATTTTTGGGAGCCATTTTTCCATGGCCAAGGAAGGTTCACGAGCCACCTTCACAAGCCGTCTTGTGGACCAAGATCTGTCGTTCCACTCGTGAATGTGGGGCAGTGTGCTCCAAGCTAGGGGCAGCCTTGGGCTTTGGTTTTGGCTTGGCCCCTTTGCCTTGGCACTTGCCCCTTTGTCTTGACACTTATAACCCTCATTACAACTCTAGAAGGCCTTCTAATCTATGCGAAGTCATTTTATGATTTTTACCCGTACGTTTAGGCTCTAGTTTAACCTACTTTTTTCCATAGTGTTACATCAGGCTTGCAGCATGCAAGGCATAAATAGCAACACTACAATCAAATCATTTTCGTAGCATCACTAAATTAGTCACACTTATTTTTAAAGACATGGGAATTTTCCTCAAGTCCTAACTTATAAAGTCTAATGGGTATTCGCCTCTTGCCTTATTTACTTTTATATTTTGGGTACTCGCCTCAGCAATCACATCATAATGAAAGGGCTACTCGCCTCCACATAATTTTATAATGAGCATGGGCATTCAACTCCATGTCCATTCACCATAGTAGGAACGTCGGGACTCACCTATTTTTCAAGTCTAAGGAGTATGAGAATTACCTCATATTCTTGCATATGGAGGTCAGGGGTAATCACCTCTAGCCTCATCATTCTTTAAGAATATTAGTCTAAATTTATTTAAGGTGAGCAATCCTTTTAACCTAAAATCATTCATGTGAGTAAACCTTTCACATTCATTCAATCATGCTTTTCAATTCATTATAGTAAGTTTTCTTTCCATACTACGATATCAACAATAAACAAGTCATAGTCTACGCTTTAGTTTTGAAGCACTACATCTCATGATCATCATCTATTTGTTACTCTCAAGCAATTAACATTATATTCGTCATATATGTTTCAATCTCAAGCAATTCTAGTCATAAATCATCAATCTTATAAGAAGAAATCTCACCCATTGAGTTTTCCTCACATTGCATCAAACCCAACTATATCAATTAAACCCTAAAATCATAGGATAGGCATAGGTACATGTAATTTCATCCTAAATACATACAATTCTATCAATTCAATCATAAACAATTGTAATCCACTCAATTGGATCAACATTCATCATAACCAACAATAATGGAAGAAACCCTAACTATAATTGGGGAATTCTTCTTCAAATTGTGGAATTCTAGGGGACTCCATGGGAGGAAGGATCCCATGGATGAAATTTCATCATACCTTAGTCAGAATGCCCACAAAATCTTGAAAATTGGGAGACTTGATCTTGACCTAGCTTCAATCTCCTTCTTCTTCTTCTACCTTCTAGAGAAAGAATATTTGGGAGGAGTTTTGGGTTTTCTTTAGTGATTTTAGAAAATGACTTAATTGAGTGAGTTTAGCGGTCTAAGATCCTTATATTAGTGGTCTAGGATTAGGAAAAACAAAATCACCTTGATTTAATTAAAACCAGAAAAGACCCTTATTCCCTTACTCTTAACCACCTCAACTGTCCCAATAAGTCCAACCACGAGACGCCACCGACGGACCATGGATGGACTTACGGTCCGTCCCAGTCATGGTCTAGATAGAGAAAAATGGCCATCGAGGAATCCCTAATCACAGGCTGTGGACTTATCCACGAGGAGTGGGTCCTGTTCATGGTTCACTACTTTAGGTAGTGTCCAACATGCCTCATCCACAAAGCACACATATGAGGCATGGGTCCAACCACAGGGCGTGGTTGGCCCTTGTGGGTGACACTTGGTAATATTCACAATTCGCTATGCTTTCCTCTTTAGGCTACGAGGTGTTACATGTGGTCTGCAGTTGGTCCGTCTTGTGCCTTGGTATTGCCATTGTATCTGAAAGACTGCAAGTTAGACTTCACATTTTTGAAATGACAATACTAACGCGTACTCAGACATTCCATGTGTGCGTATACTAAGTGATGTCTTGCCTTAATAATATTGTCACTCAATCTATCATTGGGAAGGACCACTTAATAAACAAAAATTGAAATAAGAACGGAAAATTATTTTTGATTTTTTTATATGAGGCACTCTACAGTCTGTCGCAGTTACCACGACACGTTTAGGCCATAGTGAAGTGTACACAATATTGAAAAACTTATTAGGTATAGTTCACGAAGGGATTCACAGTCCAAGATAATTACCACGACTCGTATAGACCTTCGTGAGGCTTTCCTAGTGACTATCGATCACCCAAGTGTGGTGCACGAAAGGTTTCACTACCTGTGAACATTCACACGATCCGTGAAACTTGTCGTGCACTTATACTTAGGCTAGGTTCCAGTCAATTTTCATGCCCACTTACTTTAATCAATTTAACCAATCAAAAACCCACAAAAAATTATCCTTGTAACCTACCTACACATATATTCAACTTAGTTTATCAACCCAACACAAAAAACATATAGAATCAACCTCTATTCATAGAATTTAATAACTTTAACTCATTCCCACATCATATGAACCCACAAAAATTAATCATCGATTAATAATACTAAGAGAGGATCAATAACTAATAGTTCTATACTTTATTTTTACTAGATTTGTAACACCCCGGAAACTAGTAGGCTAAACTCGAGCTTAACATGAGGGTTAGAGTCGTAAACGTAACTTCGCATACTTAAAAATAGAGAGTTTCATGTTAGAACGTCAAGGTACAACCCCCAAGGACCAACCATGGGTCCTTGAGAAGGGTTCTAGAAACTGCCCTACAAGAGTGAACCATAACAGGATCCATGCCCTGTGGGTGGGTCCATGCCTCATGGGTGAGGGGATGTGGGTCAAGGCCCTGAAAACAGGTTTCTGAACCCCAACCCATGCTTCACCAGCACAGGACATGGGTCCACCCACGGTCCGTCAGTGAGGGTCGTGGATGGGCCTGAAACTACTCTATGGTGGTTAAGTTTAGGGGCACTTTACGGTTTTCCGGTTTTAATAATGTTAAGTGAGGTCATTTTAGCCTACATTATATAAACTATATAAGTATTTAAACCAACTAAATTAATCATCTACCTCATTATTTCTAAAACCCAAAACTTCATCCTTACGAAAAAAATTATCTCTCTAGAACTTCAAGGAAGAAGAAGAAAGAAGTTGGAGATAGGGTTGGTTCAAGTAGCAAGGATTTCTTCTAAAATTCATTGGGTTTCATTTCTAAGGTATGGTAGCTCTTCATCCATGGATAGAATTCATCCATGGTGCCCCTTCAAAACTCTAATTTCAAAGATAGAAATCCCCAAAAGCTAGGGTTTGATTCCAAAGTCATAGGTTCCATTAAAAACAATTCTAATGCTTGAATTTATTTATATTATGATTAACATGATGATTTATTATGGTTTATATGTTGAAATCCCCAAGAACCTATGAAATCCCCATATTTCCCAATTATGAACTCGTGATGTGGGTTGCGGATGAAAAAAAGATATCATGAAATTATTCTTGTAGTAATTGGGTTACTTGAATTATGATAATATCCATGTCTAATGTAGTGAATTCTATGTAGTTGTTGTGTTGTTGAAAAGTTATTCTCATATACACACTTATGCATGAATATGATATGATGTGAAAAGGTTTTTTCACAATATGATGATTTTAGGGTTGAAAAGATTTCTTACTTATTGAATCTATATGTATACATAGATGGTGAAAGGTTATTCTCACGCATGATCAATGAGCTATCTTTATGAATTATGTTGGATTGAGTGTCAATACATGCTTCCATGAATATGAAATTAAGTCAATACTTAATAGGAACTCCATGGGAATTAATGCTTAGCACCGAGTGGATATTTAATATGAGATGGAAGCTTTTACACTAGTTGAGTCCGGCTTCCCAATGGGACCTTTTACACTAGTTGAGTCCGGGTTCCTAAAGTATGTCTCATGAGATAGAAACCTGCTACCTTAGTTGAGTTTGGGTTTGTAGTAAAAATCTCTGTTTCCCATAAACTTTGTGCCCTCATAGGTATTTAGCTAGTGGATCCACCTAAGCTAAGAGTATGGTTTACCTTAGGGAAGTAGAGCAACCCTTTTCGGTGTGGGAGTCACCGGATAAAATTTTAGCTCACCTTGTCTCATATCAGTGAAGGCTTATTCCCACTATGTTAATAACAATATGAACAAGATTATGAATTATGAACTATGACTTATGAGACATTCTAGGACCATTCTAAACCTTGTGCTCTCATTACCAAGTTTTTCACGACCCAGTGGTACCCCTAGATGTAACATGGTGTATAGAACCACGAAGTACTCCATGCAAGACACTTAGCATATAATAACACAAATTACTAGAACAATAAAGAATAAAACAACATTGTAAGTCCAAAATAGTTTTATAGATAAGCGAAAGTCAAACTCAAGATTCAACATAGCGATCTATTACAATCCAATGAAAGTGGGCCTAGCCCATACATCGTGTTCAAAAAGAAAATACAAAATAGAAACTACAATAAGGAATGTCCGTCTTCGAACCACGAGGACGCACGAAGCTCGGGGAGAGTCAATGTCCAAGCTAGCCACTAAAATAGGATCCTGT
This sequence comes from Solanum gracilifrons, assembly GCA_029582605.1. Classification (NCBI taxonomy): domain Eukaryota; kingdom Viridiplantae; phylum Streptophyta; class Magnoliopsida; order Solanales; family Solanaceae; genus Solanum; species Solanum gracilifrons. The sequence continues at coordinate 25,955 of JAJOOH010028735.1, forward strand.
TTGTCGGACCCTACATTTGGTAAAAATGTAGGCAATAGTATATGTTAGTATCAATGCCAAAACGGGCCATGAAGGGCACCATGAGGCATGGTGTAGCCCTTGGTCGCTCAAAGAATTGAGCCAAGGGACGCTCCCCTTTCACAAGAACCTAAAGAGCTCGTGAAGAGCCCAACGAGCCGAAGTGATGGCCGTGGTGGTGAAGCAGTAACTAGCAAAAATGTTGACCCTCCACACGAGCTACTTGACTTCTCGTGAGAGCCAAGAAGGCTCGCGTGAGGGGGTGCAGTCAGGTGTAAGTTCAGGGGCAATTGGGTATTTTCCTAATTATTTTATATTGATACTATGTTGTTTTACCCATGCCTAAGACCCCTATATAAGTGGGCTTAACCCCAAAACATACCCATTCAAGTCATTCTGTTAAATTCACAAAAAGAAATTGGGCTCTTCCTCTACAAAATATTTCTCTCTCTTGAAACATGAAGAAGAAGAAGGGTGAAGCTAGGCTCAAGGTCAAGTCTCCATTCTCCAATTGTTTGTGGGCTTTGATACTAAGGTATTTTAGTTTTTTCATCCATGAAATCCTTGCATTCCTGGAGTCCCTAATTCTCAAATTGAATGTACAAATTCCCCAATTTGAGTTAGGGTTTTCTTCTAAGCAATAGGTCTTTATGAATATTGATATAATTGATTTAATTATGATTGATTATGACTGAATCGAGTGGATTATATGCTTTTTTTGATGAAATTCCATGTACCCATGCTTGACCCATGTTTCTAAGATAAAAGTTAATAAAAATGAGTTTTATTCTATGAAAGGAGAATCTATGGATTTATGTGTATTCTTACAGGATAAATAAGATACAATATAAGTTGCTTGGAGGTTGAAGCATATGTGATGATTTATGATAAAAATTTCTTTTAGAGTAAAGCATATGTTATAAATTGTTGATTTTTTATGTGATTAATGTGGAAGGTATTTTCCCACATTGTTTTCTTATGTATGAATGTGAAAGGCTTTCTCATGTTGAAGGATTCTATGTTGAAAGGATTTATCACCTAAAATGAATCTAAGCATAGGAACTGTGAAAATGATGAGGCTAGAGGCAATTACCCCTGCCCTCTTATGAGAAGAATAAGGGGCGATTACCCATATTCCTTAGTGAAGGACTAGAGCAGAATACCCATGATCCTAAGTAAAATACAAGAGGCGAGTACCCATGTCGTATGGTAGAAAGAAAAGAAGCGAATACCCATGTAACATGATGTATCGAGGAGAGGCGACTACCCATGATCCCATAGTAGTATGGTTAAGAGGCGACTACCCATGACCCCAAGGTAAGAAGGACAAGAGTTGATTACCTATGATCATTTATAGTAAGGCGAGACGCGATTCCCTACGTCTTTAAAAGATAATCTAGGATATGTTATTATAGGTGATGAGCTTTAATTGTTGCCTGAGTTTGATTCCATGATGTGTGAGACTAGAGTCGGTTACCCAAGTCTTGCTATGGATGAATTAAGGTTACTTCAAAAAGTATGTCATACATTTTGTGATAATCTATTATGTGCATTGATTATGCTTTATGACTTATGTTGTCTATCGTTTATGTTATGTTTATGCAAGTTATCATATTTAGTAAATTTTTGTACTAACGCATACTGTTACCTACATTTTTCATCCAAATGTAGGTTTCGGCATTCTCGATTCTCATCCACGTGGCTAGGATCTATAGTAGAAGAAAAGTTAAAGATTTGTAAGTCCTCATTCATCCGAGGATATGGCCACTATTTTCATTATGTTCTTTTCATTTTGTGTTGTGAACATTGTTGTACGGGCTACATCCGAAGATTCTATTGTACTAGATGATTTTTGAGACAAGTGTATTAGACTTCCCCTTGCTTATAAAAACATTAGTTATGTCGGAAATGTTTTAAATCTCGTCCATTTTCCATTATCTTGACTATGAAAGCTAAGTGGTTTATATGAGGCCTCTTGAGGTCTTGTATGCCATGTTACATCTAAGGGGTACCCTTGGGTCGTGACAGATACATGGAAATCATGATGCACCGATGCAAAGTAATTAGTGCCACATAACGAGGACTAAGCTTCCCTTTCTTCCCAAATCTCATTAAACCGTTCATGGATAAAATTTTCAAGTACACCCAATCATTTACCTTAAACTCAAGATCTCTCCTTCTAACATATGTATAAGACTTTTGTCGATTTTGAGCCATTTTCAACCTTTCTCTAATAAGCCAAACTTTCTCCATAGCTTTATGTACCATTTTGGGACCTATCAAAGCAACTTTACCAACCTCAAACCAACCTATAAGAGATCTACACCTCCTACCATATAGAGCTTCAAATGGTGCCATGTTAATGCTCGAGTGGTAGCTATTGTTGTACGCAAATTCAATCAAAGGGAAGTGGTCATTCCAATTACCCTTGAAATTAATTACATATGCCCTCAACGTATCTTCAAATGTTTTAATAGTACGCTCCGCTTGCCAATCGATTTATGGAGTAAAGGTCGTACAAAGCTTATCGTGATTACGAAGACCTTTTTGGAAAGATTTCCAAAACTGAGAAGTGAATTGAGTACCACGATCGGAGATAATGGACAAGGGCACTTAATGCAACCTTACCATTTCCCTCAAATACAACTTAGCATAGTCCTTCGCCGAATAAGAAACCTTAACGAGGATAAAATGAGCCAATTTCTTCATTTTATATACTATAACACAAATCAAATCATGTTGTCGTCGACTGCAAAGTAACCCCACAATAAAGTCTATATTCAAATATTCCTACATTTAAGTAGGAATACAAATGTGTTGGGACAAATCTACTGGTTTCTGATTCTCAACATTCACTTGTTGACAATTAGGATACTTAGCCACAAATACGGCTATATCCTTCTTAATCCCATTCCACCAATAAACCACCCGCAAGTCATGGTACATCTTTGTGGCTCCGGGTGAATGGAATATCGCGAACTATGGACTTCTTATAAAATCTGATCTCTCTAGTCATCTTCCTATGGACCACACAAACAACCTTTATAACGAAGCACATCATCTCCCCATTGGGAGAAATCCTCTATGGACTTTTTAACCACCACTTTCTTTAATTCTACCAAAGTCAGAGCAAGACCTTGCTTGGCTTTAACATCATTCACTAAAGATGATTCTGAACCATTTTTAACCATAACACCACCCTAGGTAGTGTCTACCAATCGAACACCCATTTGGGTCAATCTGTGAACAAGTAAAACCAACTCTTTTTTCTATCATCCTAAATATAAACAACACTACACATCGATAATTACCTAAGAGATTCCACCACCACATTTGCCTTCCTGGGTTAAAGAGAACACTCATATAATTGTCTTTTAATAACTCAAGAAACCTTGTTTGGCGAAGATTTTAATATTTCTGTTTAAACACATATTGCAAACTCTTGTGGTCAGAAAAGACGTCTACATGAACACCATACAAGTAATGCCTCCAAATCTTTAAGGCAAAAAGAAGTGCTGCTAGTTCAAGGTCATGGGTAGGATAATTCTTCTCATTAATCTAAAGTTTCCTTCGAGCCTAGGCAATGACTTTCCTATTTTGCATAAGTACACATCCAAAAAAAATTCTTAAGGCATCACAATAAACAACAAATCCATCGGTTCCTTCCGGCAAAGTCAACACCCAGATAGAACTAAGTATATCCTTCAATTCATGAAATCTTTTCACACGCTTCAGACCATACAAATTTAACCTTCATTGTTGTTAATGGAGAGGACATCAAGGAGATCCCTTCATCAAACCTTCTATAGTAACCGGCGAAACCAAAGAAACTTCTAATATCTATGGGATAGAGGTTTAGGCCAACTCTTAACCACATCCATCTTGTTAGGAGCTACCTCAATATCCTTATCAGAAACAATATGAACAAAAAACCAACGGAACTTAGCCAAAACTCACATGTGCTAAACTTTGCAAAAAGTTGTTTGTCTTTGAGAACTTGCAACACAATCCTTAAATGATTAGTAGGCTCATCCTTACTTCTTGAATAGATCGATATATTATAAATGAACAAGTTCCATAAAAACGGCCAAAGAATTATTTAAACCATAAGACATTACCAAGAACTCACAATGACCATACTGTGTTGGAAAATCCAGCTTCGAAATTTAATATACCTTCACCCTCAATTGATGTTAACCCGATCGAAGGTCAATCTTACATAAGTAGCATGCTCCCTAAAGTAGGCAAACCAATAATCTATCCTTGGGGGAGGATACTTGTTCTTAAGGGTAACCTTATTCAATTTGTGGTAGTCCATACACATACGGAGTGAACCATCATTCTTCCTATCAAACAAAACTGGAGCACCACAAGTAGAGATACTTGGTCAAATGAAACCCTTATCTAACAAATCCTTTAATTGCTCCTGAAATTCCTTAAGTTCTACCAGAGTCATAAGATAAGGATGAATAGAGATAAGTTGCGTATTTAGGAGAAGGTCAATAATGAAGTCAATTTCCCTTTCAGGAGGAATATCGTGTCAATCATCTTGATACACTTCTACAAAATCATTGACAATGGGGACCAACTCAAGAGTAGGGGTTTCAGAATCCATATCCCTAAACCGACTAAGATGGTATATCCAACCCTTAGAAATCATCTTTCTAGCTAGAAGACAAGACACAAAATGACTCTTAGGCATAGAATTTCCCCTTTTCCTCTCTAGGATTGGTTCATTTGGCAACAAAAACATTACCACAAGAGGTTCTACAATCGATAGAAGCATAACAGGAATGCAACCAATCAATACCAAGAATAACATCAAAGGCATATCAAGTTCTACAAGATCAACATGAGTGACTCTATGGGACAAGGAGACGTGACACTATCTATAGACTTTGTTAGCCATAACAGAATCATTAACTGGAGTAGAGACAAAAAAAAAGATCTAACAACATTCGGAAAAATATTAAACCTCATAGCCACATATTGTTTTACAAAAGGCAAGATCGCACTGGGTAAAGTAAAGCATAAACATCAAGAAGGAAGACTTTCAACATATCGATAATCATATCAGGGAAACCCTCTTGCTCATGATGATTCTGGAGTGCATAGAATTTGTTATTCTTCGGACTCCCACTAGAATCGAATCGAGCATAAGGTTGAACTTGTCGGCGATTATCTCCTACATTCTTAGTAACGGATTGACAATCCATTATCTTGTCTTATGTCTTACCGCAACAAAAGCATGCATTAGAACCGGCTAGACATCTACCCTCATGCTTCTTCCCACACTTAGCACTTAGGAGTAGTGGAGTCAGTTTTTATATTCAGAATTATTAGGAGAGTAAACGTATTATTTATTTATAACATTTTCTATTTAAGGACTCTTATAACTGAGTATTCAGTAGTATTAATACAGAGAAAATTTCCATACTTGCGAGTATTTTTCTTTTCATCTTTGTCGCAGTTAATTTTCTATCATATATATATGTGTGTGTGTGTGTGTGTGTGTTTGTGTGTGTGTGGTTGTGGAGATGAAATCAAAATACGCAAATACATTTAATAGAGCAATCTACCTTTTAAAGGTAATTATATCAATGTTAAAATGATAATGTTACTAGGAGAACATATAAAGAAAATTTATCAAAGATAACTATTTCTGTGCTTTTTCCCCTTTAAGATATATCATCTTGTTAACTTTTTATACTCTCTTTTAGGAGTTTTTCTGATCCTTATGGTTAATAGTTGTCTACATTATTTTTAAAAAAGTATTAGAATTTTTTTAATTATCTTTTTCTCTTTAATAATCAGATATTAAAAAAATCTTTTGTCGTAAATTCAACAAAATCATAGATCATGTTATATAAGCAAAACATGTATATTGTATGTGTGGAGCAGAGGGGCAGGGGGGATTTAGGATATAAGAACTTAAAAGGTCACTCATCTATTGATAATTATAAAACAAAGTAATATTTTTTTTAACAAATTTAAAAGGTCACCCAAGTTTGTTTATATATCTTAGAAAGTCACTCTATTAATATTTTATCAAAAAAATATGACATATCATTTTATTTAGTTTACATAATTTTTCTTTCTTTTTCAATCCATGTATCAATAAACTACAATATGATTCAACCCTAGCCATAACCCAAATAAATAAAAATTTGCAATAACTTGTAAATTTTATAAGAGTAGTATTTATTATATATGAATTAAAATAAATTAAAACTTATATTAAAAAGATAAAATATTCATTCACATAAATGCATACAAAAAATAGATTACTAGAATATACCGTTTTATATGAAATTAGCGTTCTATGTTGCGAAAAAGATAATTAATTAAGAAGAGATACACGGGCTAAAACTTATCAAATATTTTAATTATTTACTGCAAACATCTACACTGATACTTACATTAAGCAAATATAAGTACGCTATAACTCTTGGCGAGAGCAAAAATTTCAATTTCCCTCATGATTGTGTTTGAGAAAATAAGTCTAAATTTAAGCTATGAGTTAGGATTGGGTCGAGTCATTGATTATTGCAGTGCAGATTAAAATAAAAATTGTATTGATTAAATATATTTTTATATCATATCCTACTCGTTCAAATATTAATAAGGTCACTTCTAAAGAGATATAGACAAATTTGAGTGACCTTTTTATCATAAAAGAAGAAAAAACATGACTTTGTTAGATAATTATCAATAGTTGAGTGACCTTATCATTGAATTGAGATAATCTACTAATTTAGACAATCTATTGAATTATATCACTTTCCTAGTGTCACACACCGAGCCTACACCCTAAATGTGGATGGCACTAGAAAACCATTGTTGGCCTCAAGTGAACCTTTGTCCTAGTTAACTATGATTCACATGAACCTATGGGATACGAAGAAGCTTTGATAGATGAGCATTTAAATCATTTAAATAAAATTATAAAACATTGTCTAATTGTTTCTATCCATGAAGCTTCTATTGTTAAGGTAGGCGTCGGGACAAGAGCCACGACACCTCGAATTTCCACTATAAGGTGAAGTAGCAGTAGAAATTCCCAGAGTTAAAAGTATGCATGCAGAGGTATAGTAATCTAAGAAAGTGAGATAGTGATGAGGTAAATTATATTGTTGTAGTCATACACCCAGTAAGTTATTAATGAGGAGTTTTTCCCTATGGGTAGACTAAGAAGTGATGAGTTTATGTAGACTAAGAAATAATAATTTTGTATGGATTTCATGATAGAGGGTAAAGGAACAGTAACTAGTTAGGATGATTTAGAATATACTTTGACTAGAAAGGAGTTTATGATGATGTGTCAATGTGTTAGTAAGACCAAGCGTAGGTGTTGAATAGGAGAGTTGAAGTATTCATGAGGTGAGAGATCTACAATAGGCTTATAATTTTAAATGGAGAGTCACATGGTATTCAAAGGGTTATAGAAACTAATTAGGCAATGATGTGTAGTGAATGGGTAAATAGTACTTAAGTTGTGAAAGGAAATATGATGGTAAACTATAAGTATGTAGACAGAGAGATAAAGATTGACTACTTGTTATGAGGTCTTAGTGAGCGAGTATTTCTTAATCTAATCTAGTGGTCCTAAGTTAGTTTTATATATGATCAATTGCATTGATATATGTGGTTAGTACTAGACAATAAGCTTGAATTTGAGATGAGCATCGTGATTTTAAAAACAAGGAAGGGAAGGGCAACATGAAAGGGAGGATGCTACTATTGAGATCTGATTTGCTTGATTTGACATAGAGTATGTTAGGAATTAATATGTTAGTTTCAAAGAGTTTGAGTGGTACAAGTGTGGATTCTGACTTTTAGATGGGAGCAATAAAGTAAGGTTAAATCATTAGAGAAATAAGAGCATTAAGAGGTGTACCTGCGATCTTATGTAGTCAAACGAGGTTCCAATTAAATTTATGAATTTCAGCTTCAGGACTAAGGGGTAGATGATAAGATGAGAAACCAAGTCAGTGTGGAGATTTAGATAGAGATGTGTTTAGAAAGAGTTATAGAGATATATGAATACATTCATAATCTTTTCACATATATGCTCAAATCCCAGAAGAGGGGGGGGGGGGGGGTTAAATA
>JAJOOH010028736.1:0-24064 GCA_029582605.1 Solanum gracilifrons
GATCCTAAAAATGGGTTTCTATGTTTTCTCTGTATATTTAGCTTTAAATGAAGAAAAAACTCAAAGAAGAAGATATATACAACTTTCCACCGACCTAGGGCCCCACCTCACGTGGCTGCTTGCACAATCCCACGAAAATGTGAATATCTCTCTATTCTGAAGTCGTATGAATGAACGGATTGATGCGTTGGAAACTAAACTCGTAGACCTTCGATTCGGTAGTTTGTGGGCCCCATAAATCTTTATAAGTTGGGAGAAAACCTCCAAGACATTTGACCCAAATTTCAGAGAAATCTTTAAGAAGGAATTTACGATAACTTCCGCCAACTTTTATTTTGCCACTTACCTAACTTCAAAACTTGAGATGCAACACTTGAACACTAAAAATAGGACATACCACATCATTCTTAATTTATTACTCACCCTCCTTGTCTTCCACGAAGATACGAGTTAATTTAGACGTTTTGAAAAGTCGGGGTGTTACATTGGTGCTATATGTTTCCTCTGTGATTTCCTTATGTTGTGCATGTTCTTCTCAGAATTCATGTTTAATGTTAACCGAATTTTCATGTTTTGTATGTTCCTCATGTTGATTTGTATTGTGGTATAATGTTGCATATTTGACTTCATGAGGTGAATTGATGAACATGCTTGGCTATGGTTTTGATGAAATGCTATGTTGGTTCCACATTGTTGTTGTCGAGCTTGTTTTGAGTTGGAGAAAGTAGTTCCTCCCATGATTCATGTGAATTGGTGAGTTTCATGTTGCATTGACCATGTCTTGGGATGGAGTTGAAGTTCCGCCTACGGAATGGTTCATGATGTGATTAGTACATTTTTAAGTTTTTGCACATTTTGATATTTCATGCATGATGGGCTGTTAGTCTAGAGTTTATAACTTAGTTTGGTGTCAAAATCATCATTCGGGGATGAATGTTCCCAAGGGGGGATAATGTACCACCCCAAAAATCTAATTACCTAAGCTAGAGACTAACATGTAGTCTAGAGTCCAAAAAAGGGGTAAGCATTAAGGTAAGGGTCGTAAAATGATTTTCCTAGGTTAGCACTAGTGTTTTGGTCCCTAAACGTCAAGGCATGCCTCCCTCAAGGACCCCTTGGAGGGTCCTTGAAGAGGGCCAAGGGGCTGCTCAAAAGCTATCCAAAAATAGCTACAATCCATGAAAGGGAATCCATGAGTCATGGATTGACTCATGCCCTGTGGATGGGAGTCGTGAGTCAACACTTAGTTTCCTCAAACTACCCAAAACCTCCCCATTCCCGTCCTTATTGACGCCTACACAGCACAGTTCATGGACCAGTTCACTCACTCCCCGTAGATGGGGACTCGTGGATGAGTCCTGGACCAAGGCCAAGAGAATAGCGTCAGCCCTAATCCACGAGTGACCAATACGGTATATGGATCAGTCCACGCCCCGTAGACAGGGGCTCATGGTTGAGGTCTGCAAAGTTGTCAAAGATCTTAGCTAAGGGGTCAACTCTTTTAATAAATTCTAATTAATTAAGAATGCGTGGGGGACGGTTTCTATTGGCTATTTTAGACCCATATAAATAGATTTAAGTCATTAAACTTCTCATAATTCTCAAGACCCAAACTCAAACCCACTTCCCTCTCAAAATACTCTCTCTCTCTAAACTTCATTGAAGAACAAAGAAGAAGGTCAAGATTAGGGTTCAAGCTCCAAGATTTTCACTCCAATTTCATGGGAAAACATCAATTAAGGTATGGGAGACTTGATTCATGGAATACTTTTCTCCATGAAGCCCTTCAACTCTTGATTTTGAAATTGATAACTTGTTCAAACACTAGGGTTTTCATTCTAGCCATGAGTTCTTCTAAAAACGATTTCATTATGTTAACTGTCCTAGATTATGAATGATTTAATGTTTGATGGTGATTTTTATTGTAAAATTCCACATGAACCCATGAACACCCCCATGACCCCAATTTCACGAATTGTTGTGGGTGTATTAATGCAAGATGATTACTATGAGTTTTATCTATATTAATTCAGCTATTCAATCTTGTTTTATTCATGCTTAAAGTAGAAATTCTAAGTGTGATTGTGAGACATGATTCTTGACCCTTGGAAGGGTGAATAACTAGGGTTTATGTATGTTGATGAATATCTTATATCAAACTCATGATTCACCTATGTAGTAATGATCTTATGGCTATTGTGTATTGGTGATAATGATGCAAGATCATTCTCCCCTATGCCCTATATGTGAGTATGCATGAAAGGTATATCATTATGGTAATGTTGTTGTGTTGATTGAAAGACTATTATCATGAAACACTATGAACATGGTGGGGAAGGTTTACTCACACGTTAATGATTCTAAGGTTGAAAGGTCATTTTCACCTAATGAATCCATGAGCTGTCATGATATTGTGTTGGATTGTGTGTTAAGTCACCCTTCTATAAACAATGAAAGTAAGTAACGACTTAAAGGGAATTAAGCTTAGCACCGAGAGGATAGGAACAAGAGATGGGAACCTTTTACCTCAATGAGTCCGGATTCCTAGTAGCAATCTACCTATCCCATAACTATGTGCTCACATAGGTTCTTAGCTAGTGGATCCACCTATAAGCTAAACATGTTAGTTCTACCTTAGGCAAGTAGAACTCCCCTTTTCGGTGTGGGTTCATGACAACGAATTCCATGTAGCTCACATGGTCTATGTCGATTAAGGCTATACTTCCCAACATGACATGACATGAACTAAGAATACAAACATGAGATATATGGTATGATTACGTGAGGGGTCTTACTTAGTATGAGTGAGGGTATGGGACTTCACTTATGCATTGAAGAACTGAGCGTTGAGAGTGATTATGGTATGTGCTAGATAACATGATGATTTATGATTTAATCTATGCTATATATGAAGATGAACCATGAATATGCATACGAACATAAACATGAGATATGTCTATGACTTCTTAATAGGTTTTGGTTAGTAGGAGTGTGGTTATGAGACTTCACTTGTACATTGCACAAGTAGACCTATTTAGGGGTTCTGGTGTGGTTTATTTATGACTTGATTATATATAAGAATCCATGTAAGCATGATATGAGTTGATGTTAATAATGACTGTCTTATTGTGGACTATGAACATGATGCTTTACTCCTTGTCTATGATTGTTAGCTTTGGATGAGATTAAGGTAAGTTATTCATGATTATGGTACCCTAAGGTGGCTTATTGAATGGTATGATCTTGTGATTACTCTAAATGTGCATAATGGATTTTAAGCTCGAAAAGGCATGATTTCAACTAAATGTCCCTTTTTGCATGATTTAAGGATTTTTATGCATGCTTCCATACTTAGTACAATTAGTTATGCTAACCCATTTTCTGCACAATTTTTTATAAGTGTAGGTTCCGGTCGTTGAGGACATTATCTCCTTTTCAAGTGAAGCTTGGGTTGACTATTCCCTAAGCTTGGTGAGTCCTCAATTTCGAGGACGGACTATCCATTTCTCAGTTTCTATTGTACTTCGTATATTGAAACTTTATTGATATAAAGGGCTAAGTCCCAAACTTTGTATTCCTATGTTTTAGATGGTGTATGAGACAAAGTCTAGATTCCTAAGATTTTCTTCTATGAAAAATGAAGTTGGACTTCTATTGTAAAAGCTTTAAATTTTCTGCATTATTTCTATGTCTTATGTTATGATGATGATAGAAGGCTTGTTTGATAGCCACATTCTATGTCTTAGAATGTGCATTGATTATCATCAATTGAATAAAGTGACCATTAAGAACAAGTATCCCCTTCCAAGGATTGATGACTTGTTTGACAACCTTTAAGGGGCTAGTTATTTCTCCAAGATTGATCTTCGTTCGGGTTATCACCAATTGAGGGTGAGAGGGGTTGATATTCCCAAGATGGATTTCCCAACAAGATATGGTCACTATGAATTCTTAGTCATGTTGTTCGGGTTGACTAATGCCCCGGTGGCCTTCATGGACCTTATGAATAGGGTGTTTTGACAATATCTTGACATGTTTGTGATAGTGTTCATTGATGACATTTTGATATATTCAAGGAGTGAAAATGAACATATGGACCATTTGAGGATTGTATTGCAAGACCTAAAGGACCATCAACTTTTCGTGAAGTTTAGCAAGTGCGAGTTTTGGTTAAGGTTCGTAGCATTCCTTGGTCACATTGTGTCAAGCAAGGGTATTGAGGTAGATCCTACGAAGACAGATGCGGTCAAGAGTTGGCCTAGACCTCTTACCTGTTTCGACATTAGAAGTTTTTTGGGTTTGGCCGGATATTATAGAAGGTTTGTTGAGGGGTTTTCCTCTATCGCTTCTCCTTTAACGGCCTTGACTCAAAAGAAGGATAAATTTGTGTGGTCAAAAAATTGTGAGAAATGTTTTTAAGAATTGAAGGATAGACTTACCTCTGCTACGGTGTTGACCTTACCGGAAGGCACATATGGCTTTGTTGTATATTGTGACGCCTCTAGAGTGGGGTTGGGATGTGTACTTATGCAAAATGGCAAGGTGATTGCCTACGCTTCAAGGCAACTAAAAGTGCATGAAAAGAACTACCTGACCCATGATCTAGAATTAGCGGCGGTAGTATTTGGCTTGAAAATATGGAGACACTTTCTATATGGCGTACATGTGGGTGTATTCACCGACCAAAAGAGTCTTCAATATGTTTTTAGCCAAAAAGACTTGAACCTCCGACTAAGAACGTGGTTAGAGTTATTGAAGGACTATGACATTAGTGTCCTTTACCACCCCGACAAACCTAATGTGGTAGCGGATGCTCTTAGTAGGTTGTCTATGGGTAGTGTGGCTCATATAGAGGATGAAAAGAAAGAATTAATTTGTGACGTGCATAAGTTGGCCCGTCTAGGTGTTCATCTAGTGGATTCCACCAAGGGTTGTGTCACGGTCTACAATGGTAACAAATCGACCTTTGTGATGGATGTTAAAGCAAAAAAAGACCTTGATCCTATATTAGTAGAGTTCAAAGAGTCGGTACTCCGGAAGGCCGTTAAGGCTTTCTCCCAAGGGGGAGATGGGGTGCTTAGGTACCAAGATTGATTATGTATCCCGGATGTTGATGGCTTGAGAGAGCAAATTTTAGAAGAAGCTCATTGTTCGTGGTATTCTATTCATCCAGGATCCACCAAGATGTACCATGATCTACGTGAAGTCTATTGGTGGAATGGTATAAATAGGAATATTGCGGAATTTGTAGCCAAATGTCCGAATTGTCAACAAGTTAAGGCCTAGCACCGAAGGCCGAAAGGCTTGTCCCAAGATGTAGACATTCCCTCTTGGAAGTGGGAGGATGTGAACATGGACTTTGTTGTGGGTTTGCCTTGTACCCAAAGGCAACATGATACTATTTGCGAAATTATAGATCGGATGACAAAATCCGCCCACTTCATTCCCATCAAGGTTTCTTTTATGGCGGAAGACTATGGCAAGTTGTATATCAAAGAGATAGTGAAGTTGCATAGGTCCCTTTATCTATTATTTCCGATCGGGGTACTCAATTTACTTCACACTTTTGAAAGTCATTCCCAAAAGGGCTTGGTACAAAGGTTAAGTTTAGCACGACTTTTCATACCCAACCTGATGGGCAAGCAGAACGCACCATCCAAACTCTATAAGATATGTTGAGTACATGTGCTATAGACTTCAAGGGTAATTGGGATGACCATCTACCATTAATAGAGTTGTCCTACAACAATAGTTACCACTCAAGTATTGTCATGGCTTCTTTTGAAGCCTTGTATGGTCGGAGATGTAGGTCTCTAGTTGGTTGGTTTGAAGTAGGTGAAATTCCTCTAATTGGTCCCGAACTAGTTTATGAGGCCATTGAGAAGGTCCGACTCACTAGACAGAGGTTGAGGACGACCCAAAGTCGGCAAAAGTCCTATGTCGATGTTTGAAGAAGGGCTCTAGAATTCTAAGTTAATGATTGGATCTACTTGAAAATCTCACATATGAAAGGTGTGATGAGGTTTGGCAAGAAGGGGAAATTTTATTCCTCGGTATGTGGGCCCATATCAAATTTTGAAGCGTATTAGGAAAGTTGCCTATGAATTAAACTTGATGAATGAGTTTGCTCCGGTTTACCAGGTATTTCATGTTTCTATGCTCAAGAAGTGCATTGGTGACCTGGTATCCATCATTCCCTTAAAAGGGTTGGGGGTTGATGAGAGTCTTTCATATGAAAAGGTTCCGGTAGAAATCTTAGGTCGGCAAGTTAAGAGATTGAGAAATAAAGAAATAACTTTCATGAAGGTTCTGTGGAGGAATCATTTAGTTGAGGGTGCTACATAGGAGGCCGAGGCCGATCTGAAATCCCGCTATCATCATCTTTTTCATTCTACTCCTATCCAAGCGTAAGGTAAGTAGTTCCTCTAAAGTTTGGTGTTTTGGGAGTCATATGTGTGATATGTGTTTTTCATGATTTCCTTGTGATATGCATGTTCTTGACAAATTCATGTTTAGTGTAAAATGAGTTTTCAAGATTTATATGTTCCTCATGTTGTTGTGCATTTTAGTATGATGTTGCATATTTGACTTCATGAGATGAGATGATGAATATGCTTTATTATGCTCTTGATGAAATGGCATATTGGCTCCATAATTTTGTGTTGAGCAAGCTTTTATGTTGGAAAAGGTTGTTCCTCCTATGAACATGAGAAATATTGAATTTTGTGCATGTTGGGTTGGTAGATGTAGTTCCTACTTTCTTATGTTGCATTGATTGTAATTGTGATGGAGTTGAAGTTTCCTCCTTTGAATTGTGCAGTATTTTGATATTTCATGCATGATGGGCTGCTAGTCTTGAGTCTTTAATTCTGTAGGGTGTCTAGATCGTAATTTGAGGAAAAATGTTTCTAAGGAAGAGATAATGTAACACTCCGAAACTAATAAGCTAAACTAGAACTTGACGTTAGGATTAGAGCCTTGAAAGTACCTTCATGTACCTTAATATTCATGTGTTTGTGTTATAACGTCAAGACCTAAACATTAAGGACCAACCATGGGTCCTTGAGGAAAGGACCTAGAGGGTTGTCAGGTAGTGACCAACGAAGGGCACTTTCACCTTGTGGATCAACCCACGCCCCGTAGGGGGGCAATGTGGGTGAGCCCTTTTGGAATCTACCTAAGGCAGTAGCCACGGGTAGGACCATAGCTCATGGATGGGTCCACACCATGTGGCTGACATCTGTAGGTCGAGCCCCAAGGAAACAAGCTCCAGTACAAAACCACGCCTAACCAGAACGGGTTGTGGTCCTGATATGAGGCCAAATATACATATTTTTAATCATTATTTCCTCACATTTATTATTTATATTTGTCCCTTCTGAGCATTAATTTGATGGATTGTTCTAAATTGTGTATTTTATTTGTAGGATTAAATTGATGGAAAATTGGAGAAGTTTGGAGCTAAAACGAATTAAAGATTGAAGGTTCAAGAAGGAAATCAAGCAGAAAACTTAATGGATTAAAGTAAATAAAATATTATATTTATATAATAGGGCATATTGTGAATTGCTAAAGATTTAAGTTGAAGGAATAAGTTGTCACGTGGCAGTATCTCAATGAACTGGCCAATTGATGAATGGCGGTGCAGAATCAACAAATTCATTGAGGCGGCACTACTGTTCACGTGGTGAAAAAAGAGAAAGGAATCCGATTCCTTTTGGTTTTGGATTCCTACTTTAATTTGGATTCAATTATTTTATTTAATTTCTACATCTATAAATAGTGCATAGAAATAATTATTTAGAGGGGAAGAACCAAGATACAAGATATAATATAAATTTTCTTCTAGCTTAGGAACTTTGGAAGAGCCGTCGTGAAGGCCAGAGAATTGGGGTTTATACTTTCTTCTCCTTTATTATTAATTTGTATTCGTGATTAATAAAAGATAGTTTAGCTATTGTTCTTAACTTTTTATGATTAAGACAATCATATTTATTTTAATGAATTTTGATTGTGTTTTTGAGATAATGAGTAGCTAACTTTCATAACTAGGGTTGTGGGAACCATAAGCGATTAACAAAGTATGAATAATAACTAAGTAATTCGTGAATAGTGTTGAAGCATGCATGAATAATTCTTTCATCTAGAAGTCTTTTTAACGATGGCCAACGTTAGAACTCGCATTGTTGATACTTGCCGGACCAAGGAGGTAATCAACAAGAAAAGAATTATCAACATAGATTTAGTGTGATACTATCTAATAGTCTAGTGTCGATTGATGCGAAGTAATAACTAAGCCAAACATCGATTATGATGCCTAATATGAGGTAAAGGTAACTGTTAGTACATTATACACACGTAGCCGGACCAAGGTGCGTGGTGAAATTCTCTAGATGCCGAACCAAGGATTTAGAGATACCTAACTTATCACTTTGCATGTAATACACTAGGAAAGGATTACTATTATTAGGATTAATGTGTTATGAGCTTATGCGGAACACATTCCTAGTTACTTTTAAGAATCTGAATATAAATAAATATTTAGTTCAATGCTATCTTTTTATTGTTTTCATTTTATTTCAATTTAAATCCCCCCATTTTTATATAACGACTATCGAGTTAAATATTTGGTATTGACAATATTCTTCCATATTCTCTGTGGGATCGACCCTGATTCATAGTTGGGTAAATATATTGCATACGATCGTTTATATTTCTTTTTCAAGAAGTATATTTGAACGTTATCTAGAATGGTGCCGCTGCCGGGGAATGTGGCTTAGAAATTGTCTTTAGTATTTATTTTGACTTTTCGTCCTTTTTTGTTTCTTACATGCAAAGTGATTCTTATAGGTTAATTTTTTCTCAGCAAGATAAGTTGTATGGAGACATGGAAGATTTGTTAATACTTTGCTATAAATCAATATGTAAGCACAGTGGTGAATATAAAATTGAATTTGATCTCTATTAGTTAGATTGTGAGTTGAGTGCAAAGATTAAATCATATGGCACCCAACAATTTAATATGTGTGAGGAAGAATAAAAACTTATAAGTCAACTTGAATAGCTAAAAGTTGAGGGCCAATTGCTTGATCATACTTTTATTGATGTTTTCATTGTTGAGAAGAGTACACTAGAGTTATGTAATGAAGTAGATAATATTATTTTTAAAAACTCTAGGATGTGTAAATATGAGGGTGTAAATAATAATACAATTCTTAAGTTAGGGGGCACTAGACCTCATTCCAATAATTTTTCCACATTATGTTTAGATGATGAGAAATTAATCGAGCCATCTGAGCCTATAGAAGAATGTATGGAGGAGGAAAATTGTGTCTATATTCTTCAATTTATTGTTCCAATATAAGAGAATTACATTCCTCACTTAGGATCCAAGAAGTGCATAATGCGAAATCTATTTTTTGGGACCTTTATTTTTGTACCACCACCTCTTGAGCGTAATAGAAAAATTGATGTAAAATTAGGGGTGCAATTCATATCTTCAAAGTGGAAGGAAAAATAGTAAAATTGATGGTGTCGTGTCGTGACATTAAATTAAGCGCTTATTGGGAGGCAACCCAATTAGTAGTGTAACTTCTTATTTTATTTTATTTTTATTTTATTAGTATCACTTTTTTTCTTTTCTTGTTTTTGCAGATTAGGGGAAGTCTGAGTACCCAAAAAAAAATTGAAGCAAAGGAGCATGTTTGAGCTTAAGTGTGGGGTGACGACCCTTGATGAAAATTAAGAGAACATGCTACTAGCTACGCTTAACGGCCTCAAGGAGTTTTCCTAACCCTTGTTTTAAATTTTATTTGATGCTTTGGAGAAATAACATCTTTTTAAGTGTGGGGTGGAGGAATGAATTCTTAGTTTTTACCATTTTATCGAGTCTTGTTTTTTTAGGATGGGTTCCTTGGCTTTGTTTTCGGTTCTTTTCTTGAGGATAGTCCCTTTGAACCGAGTATCTTTTATTTTTTTTAGGAATATATTTTTTTTTAATCTTTAATTTTTTTGAGAGAAAAGAAAAGACCCTTTTGAGTTATGTGATACTTACTATTTGGGCCTAAATTTGAGTAGTACTTTCTTGTGAACGCTTGATTGATAGTGAAATTGCAAACTTATTGACATCTAGGTTCATGGTTGTGACTTTGTATATAGCTTATTTTATTTTGTAGTTTGTTATGATCTTGTCTCTCTTAGAAGTGGAATTGACCCATCTTGATTGATACTTGTGCCATGTGTGGTGAGATTTTGTTTATTTCATGTTTTGCATCTTAGTCTAGAACTTGCCCTGCATGTTATTGAAACGAAAAAAAAAGTATTGCTTTGTTTAGGAGATGATAATAAGCTTTCTTTGATTTGTCTGGTAAATTTTAGCCTTTTCAGATATTTTATCACTAGTTAGCCCTTTTGAGCCTGTAGGCTTTTTTTTTTTGTAGACATATTTTGCCCTAAACTATTTTTTTGAATTCCTAGTTTTCGCACCTTCTGAGAAAAAGGGATGATTGAGTGAAAAGGTAATCAATGATAGCTACAAAGTGGTTAAAAGCCCTCTTTGAAAGAATGTGATTTTAAAAAAAAGAAAAAAAAAATTGACATGAAAAAAAAATAAAATACCTTGATGATGGCCCTGGTCCTTGCAAGGACATCGTGCACCTTAATGCATGTAAAATACGTAAGTTGAGGGTGACTATTATCAAGGAAACTAAAAAAAATAAAAAAAAATGATTGAAACATTATTGAGATGATGAGAATTACTTGTGAAATAATTGTTGAAGAGAGGGCTGAAAATAAAGAGAAGAAAATAATGGGTTATGAAGTCTAAAATTGCAAAGTGGTTAAGGATGTGTAAGTCACTATTATATAGTTTTCCTGCCCGTCCCTTAGCCTACATTACAACCCGTTAAAGTCCTATTTGATTCTATTCAAGCATACTTAATTAGTGGAGATGCACATAATGGGCAAGTCTATGATTCTTTGTGCATACATGTGAATTTATTTGTGAATGTGAGAGTTGTTCTTGATATGAAGTCCTTAATTTAGATTCAATCTTTTGAATTAAGTGTGTGGACAATTTTTTTTTGTGAGGGCACTTGTTTCATGATAGATACGTGATGTTATTAACTTTCTTTGATGAGAGTAGGAGAGCAAACTTAAATTTGATGAGTTCAAAGTCCTTCCTTGAGGTTAGGAGTTAAGAGGTTTGTTGTTTATTTAGATGACTTGCATAATGATTAAGAAGTCTACTTGATGTTTTGAAATTGGCCTATGGCCTAATTGTTTGTATTAACCAAAGTGATGACATTGCTAGTATGATTTTTTTTTTGGGATGAGTTTTAATGTTTGCTCGAGGACGAACAAAAGTTTAAGTGTGGGGTGTTGACATGAGGCTAAAAATACATATATTTAATTATTATTTCCTCACATTTAATATTTATATTTGTCCTTTTTGAGCATTAATTTGATGGATTGTACTAAATTGTGTATTTTATTTGTAGAATTAAATTGATGGAAAATTGGAGAAGTTTGGAACTAAAACGAATTAAAGATTGAAGGTTCAAGAAGAAAATCAATCAGACAGCTTAATAGATTAAAGTGAATAAAATATTATATTTATATAAAAGAGACATATTGCGAAATGAAAAAGATTTAAGTTGAATGAATAAGGTGCCACATGGCAGTCTCTCAATGCACTGGCCAATTGATGAATGGCGGTGCAGAATCAACAAATTCATTGAGGCGGCACTACTGTTCACGCGGCGAAAAAAGAAAAAAGAATCTAATTCCTTTTGATTTTTGATCCCTACTTTAATTTGGATTCAATTATTTTATTTAAGGTTTTCTACATCTATAAATAGTGCATAGAAATAATTATTTAGAGGGGAAGAACCAAGGTACAAGACATAATATAAATTTTCTTCTAGCTTAGGAACTTTGGTAAAGCAGTCGTGAAGGCCAGAGAATTGGGGTTTATTCTTTCTTCTCCTTTATTATTTATTTGTATTCGTGATTAATAAAAGATAGTTTAGCTATTGTTCTTAACTTTTTATGATAACGCAAGCATATTTATTTTAATGAATTTTGATTGTGTTTTTTAGATAATGAGTAGTTAACTTTCATAACTAGGGTTGTGGGAACCATAAGTGATTAACAAAGTATGAATAATAATTAAGTAATTCGTGAATAGTGTTGAAGCATGCATTCATAAGTTTTTCATCTAGAAGTCTTTTTAATGGTGGCCAAAGTTAGAACTCGCCTTGTTGTACTTGCCGGACCAAGGAGGTAATCAACAAGAAAAGAATTATCAACATAGATTTAGTGTGATAGTATCTTATAGTCTAGTGTCGATTGGTGCGAAGTAATAACTAAGCCAAACATCGATTATGATGTCTAATATGAGGTAAAGGTAAGGGTTAATAAATTATACACACGTAGCCGGACCAAGGTGCGGGGTGAAATTCTCTAGATGCCGGACCAAAGATTTCGAGATACCTAACTTATCACTTTGCATGTAATACACTAGAAAAGGATTACTATTAATATGATTACTGCGTTATGAGCTTATGGGGAACACATTCCTAGTTACTTTTAATAATCTGAATATAAATAAATACTTAATTAAAAGTTATCTTTTTATTGTTTTTATTTTATTTCAATTTAAATCCCCTCATTTTTATATAACGATTATCGAGTTAAATATTTGCTATTGACAATATTCTTCCATATTCTCTGTGGGATCGACCCCGAATTATAGTTGGGTAAACATATTGCATGCGATCGTTTATATTTCTTTTCAAGAAGTATATTTGAACGTTATCAAGAATGCACGTTCCATGGATGGTGGGTCGTGGGTCACACCTGGGAGATAGTTTTTGGGAAGTAGTCCATTTTAATAAACTATTAAGTAACGCTATTTTAAGTTATTTTAGACTAACAATATGAGTGTTTTAAGCCCCTAAGTTATGTCATCAAATCATAACTACCAAATTCCCAAATCAAACCAACTCTCTCTCAAATATATCTCTCACTGAAACCTCCATTAAAGAAGAAGATCAAGTTAGGGCTTGAAGAAGAAGGCTTTTCCACACGAACTTGTTAGATTTCTTCACCTAAGGTATGGTATTTTTCATCTATGGGTAGCTTTAACCCATAGAGTCCCTTCAAAGTCTTCAATTTCATATCTAGAAATCCCAAAAGCTAGGGTTTTCTTCTAAAGTCATGGGTCACCTTCAAAAAAGTTTTCAATGTTTGATTTATGTCAGATTATGATTAAATTGATGAATTATGGTTGATTTAAGATGAAATCCACCCAAGAACCCATGAATTCCCCATATTGCTAAATTGTGATCTTGTGATGTGGGTTGATTAATTATAGAAGCATGTGAATAGACTGTGCTTAGATTAACTGAAGTAATTGAATCATGTTATTATCCATATCGAATGTTGAAATTATAGATGTATGGGTTGATTGTGATTCATGGTCCTTGAAGGGAAAATTATGAGAAGCTTTGCATGATTATGAGAATATGCATGTGCTAAAAGATTTACTATGAGGATGATGATCCTATGACTATGGTGTAATTGTGGTATTGATTGAAAGGTCATTCTCCCCTATACCCTTACACATGATTATGCATGAAGTATCTATGACTATGATAGTTTTGTTGTGTTGATTGAAAGGCTATTCTCATGAACACACTATGCATATGATGTGAAGGTTTTCCTCACATATTAATGATGATTCTAAGGTTGAAAGTCCATTCTTACCTATTGAATCTATGAGCTATTTTATGAGTTGTATTGGATGAAGTGTAAGATACTTCTTCATGCATATAAATTCAATTAAAGATTTATAGATGTAATTTTGGGAAATAATTATTAGCACCGAGTGGATATGAAATATGAGGCAGAGGCCCTCCCGTCAATTAAAAAGGCCAGGTCATCTAGAGTAATCTCATGAGATGGAAGCTCTCCCGACAATGAAACAGGTTAGTTTTCTAGTAACAATCTCCCTATCCCATAACTACGTGCCCACATAGGTCTTTAGCTAGTGGATCCACCTAAAAGCTAATAAATTAAGTTTTACCTTAGGCAAAAAGGACCTCTCTTTTCAGTGTGGGACATGACACCAGATTCCATGTAGCCCACATGGTCTATGTCAGTTAAGGCTATATTCCCTCCACGATAAAAAACAAGGACATGAAACATGAACTATTACTTATGGCTCCTAAAGAAGCTCTACTTAGTGTGAATGGGGGTATGGGAGTTCATTCATGCGTTGCACAAGTAGGTTTTGAGAGTAGTTATGGTATGGTCCCCTTATACTATGATAATTTATGAATTATGTATACTTTATATGGATTGTTGTTATGAGTGACTTTCCTTGAGATGAGTTAATGAATATGAGTGTTTCCTTCTCTATGAGTATTGGCTATGATGATGGTGATCTAAAACTGGTACTTCGTATTAGATAGGTCTATGGAATCTTATCTATGCATTGCACAAGTATAGCTTAGGGTTACTTATGTAATGGTTTGATTGATAGATCTACACTAATATGCATGATGACTCATAAAATTGATAAAAAAAAACATGTCTTCAACTAAAATGTCCCTTTTTAGCATGTTTTCAATGATTTTATGCATGGTTACCATACATAGTACATTTTTATACCAAACCATATTTTCTACACTTTTCTATAAGTGTAGGCCCGGTTGTTGAGGTGTGCTTCTTTCTTGATTAAAGCTTGGATTGATTCTCTCCTTGCTTTTGGTGAGTTCTCATGGTTCGAGGACGAGAGTTCGTCATTTCTAGTTTCTAACTTACTTTCTATTTTTGAGACTATGTTGTAAAGGGCTATGACCCTATTTGATATTCGATTGTATTAGATGGATAAATTAGACAATGTATAGACTTCCATTTGCTTTTAGGAAAGACTTTAATTATAAAGAATTTTTTTAATTCCGCATCATTTCTATTACTGATGTTTATGATATGCTAAGGCCTTGTATGAGACCCCTTCGGGGTCAAGTACGTTGTGTTACATCTAAGGGTACCCCTGGGTCGTGACAATCCCTAAGAGTTTATCAACGAGGTCTATAAGGTACTTGCTATTATGGGGTTGACTTCTGTAGAGAAGGGGGAGTTAGCCAGTTACCAATTAAAAGGTGTTGCTCAAGTGTGGTATAATCAAGGTAAGGATGAGAGGTCGATCGGAGCGGATCTCGTAGAGTGGGAATTGTTTAAATTAGTGTTTCTTGATAGGTTCTTTCCCCTTGAGTTGAGGGAAGCGAAGATGCAAGAGTTCATTAACCTTCGTTGAGGAAGCATGAGTGTGAGGGAGTATGTTTTAAAGATCACCCAACTATCCAAGTACGCTTTGACTATTGTGGCGGATTCAAGGGCTCAGATGGATAAATTTGTGATGGGAGTGTCCGACATGGTAGTCAAAGTATGTCGTACCTCAATGCTTGTCCAAGATATGGATATGTCACGTCTCATGGTGCATGCCCAATAAATGGAGGAAGAGGAACTCCAAGAAAAAAATAGGGAGGTAAAGAGTGCGAGGACCGGTGATGGGAACTTTTCCAATGCAAGGTCCGATGGACAAGGTCAACCTATGTTTAAACAAATATTTTCCGATCAAGATTCCTCCAACACACCTCCAAAGTTCAACAAGGATAGGGTGTCTAACCCTAAACCTCAAGGAGTTAATGGTAGTGGATCTTCTATGGAAAACCTATACTTGTGTGAAATGTGGGAAGAAACATGATGGTAAGTGCTTAGCTGGGACGAATATTTGTTTTGGTTGTGGTAAAAGTGGTCATCAATTGTGGAATTTCCTAATACTTACGGCTAAAGGAAGAGAGGGCAAGCAAACTCCTCCTAGTGGTTTGAACTCCAATGCTCCCAAGCAAAACCACTTCTATTCTCTCCAAAATTGAGGTGACCAAGAGAGCTCCCCTGACGTAATCACCAATATTTTAAAAGTTTTCCATATAGAAGTGTATGCCTTGTTGGATCCCTAAGCTACTTTGTCCTTTCTGACGCCATTTGTTGCAATGAGATTTGATATGCTCCCTGATGTGTTGTTAGAACCTTTTTCTGTCTCTAATCCTGGTGGTGATTTTGTTGTGGCTAAGAGAGTCTATAGAAGATGTCCCGTTTCCTTATCCCATAGAGTTACTCCTGTTCATTTGGTAGAGCTTGACATGTTAAATTTTGATGTTATCTTAGGTATGGATTGATTGCATGCATGTTATGCTTCTATAGATTGTAAAACCTATGTGGTCAAGTTTCAGTTCCCTAATGAGCCTA
This sequence comes from Solanum gracilifrons, assembly GCA_029582605.1. Lineage (NCBI taxonomy): Eukaryota > Viridiplantae > Streptophyta > Magnoliopsida > Solanales > Solanaceae > Solanum > Solanum gracilifrons. Next base: position 16,318 of record JAJOOH010028736.1, read on the forward strand.
TCTTAGAGTGGAAAGGGGGAAATTCTATGCCTAGAGGTTAGTTTGTGTCTTACCTTTAGGCTAGAAAGATGATTTTGAAAGGTTGTTTTCACCATCTTGTTAGGGTGAGGGATGTAGATTGTAATACCCCTACTCTTGAGTCGATCCCAGCTGTAAATGAGTTTCCAAAAGTATTCCCTGATGACTTACCCGGTATTTCTCCCGAGCGGGAAATAAACTTCGGTATTGACCTTCTCCTGAATACACAACCTATATTAATTTCTCCTTATAGAATGGCTCTGACTAAGTTAAAAGAGTTGAAAGAACAGTTAAAGGACTTGTTATATAAGGGCTTCATCCGATCGATTATCTCTCCACGGAGTGCTCCGGTGTTGTTTGTTAGTAAGAAAGATGGTTCTCTTCGGATGTGCATTGATTACCATCAATTGAATAAAGTGGCCATTAAGAATAAAAATCCTCTTCCAAGGATAAATGACTTGTTTGACCAACTTCAATGAGCAAGCTATTTCTCTAAGATTGATCTTCGTTTGGGTTATCACCAATTGAGGGTGAGAGGGGTCGATATTCCAAAGACAACTTTCCAAACTTGGTATGGCCAGTATGAATTCCTAGTGATGTAGTTTGGTTTAACTAATTCTCCGATGGCGTTCATGGACTTGATGAATAGAGTGTTTAGGCAATACCTAAACATGTTTGTGATTATGTTTATCGATGATATTTTGATATATTCAAGGAGTAAGAATGGGCATGTTGACTATTTAAGGATTGTATTGCAAGTTCTTAAGGACCAACAACTTTTTGCAAAGTTTGGCAAGTGTGAATTTTGGTTAAGGTCCGTAGCTTTCCTTGGTCATATTGTGTCTAATAAGGGTGTTGAGGTACATTGTAAGAAGACGGATGCAGTCAAGAGTTGGCTTAGACCTCTAACTCCTTCGAACATTAGAAACATCTTGGGTTTGGCCGGTTATTATAAAAGGTTTGTTGAGGGATTTTATTCAATTTCTTCTCCTTTGACATCTTTGACTCAATCGAAGACTAAGTTTGTTTGGTCGGAAGCTTGTGAGAAAAGTTTCCAAGAGTTGAAATATAGACTTACTTCCGCTCTAGTGTTGACTTTACTAGAGGGTACGGATGGCTTTGTGGTGTATTGTGATGCCTCTAGAGTTGGGTTAGGATGTGTGCTTATGCAAAATGGTAAAGTGATTACCTATGATTCAAAGCAACTTAATATCCATGAGAAGAATTATCCTACCCATGAGCTTGAGTTAGCGGCGATTGTATTTGTCGTAAAGATTTGGAGGCATTATTTTTATGGGCTGCTTATTGATTTGTTCACCAATCATAAAAGTTTGCAATACGTGTTTAGTCAAAAGGACTTAAATCTTCGCCAAAGGAGTTGGCTTGAATTATTGAAGGACTATGACATGAGTGTTCTTTACCACCCTAGTAAGGCAAATGTGGTAGCGAATGCTCTTAGTCGGTTATCTATGGGTACTGTGGCTCATGTGGATGATGATAAGAAAGATTTGGTTCGAGATGTTCATAGGTTGACCCGATTAGGTGTTAGATTAGTGGACTACACCAGGGATTGGGCTATGGTCCACAATGGGTTTTAATCGTCTTTAGTAGCGGATGTGAAATCTAAACAAAACATTGACCCTATTTTGGTTGAATTGAAAGAGGTGGTGCTTAATAAATCTGTTGAGGCTTTCTCCCAAGGGGGAGATAGTATGCTTAGATACCAAGGCCGTTTGTGTGTTCCTAATGTCGATGAATTTAAGGAACAAGTTTTGTCCAAAGCCCATAATTCCCGATGTTCTATTCACCCAGGAGCCACCAAGATGTACCGCAATTTGCGGGAAGTCTATTGGTTGAATGGGATGAAGAAGGACATTAAGGGATTTGTGGCTAGGTGTTTTAATTGTCAACAAGTTAAGGTTGAGCACCAAAGGCCGGGAAGATTATCCCAAGATATAGGTATTCCCACTTGGAACTGGTAGGATGTAAACATAGACATTGTTGTGGGCTTGCCTCGCACCGGAGAGAACATCATTCTATTTGGGTCATTATAGATAGGATGACAAAACCAGCTCACTTTATTCCCGTCAAGGTTTTTTTTTCGGCGGAAGACTATGCTAGGTTGTATATAAGTGAAATGATGAAGTTGCATGGGGTTCCTTTATCCATTATTTCCGATCGTGGTACCCCATTCACTTTTCACTTTTGGAAGTCATTCAAAAAAGGGATTGGTACTAAAGTTAAGCTTATCACGGATTTTCACCCCCAAATTGATGGGCAAGCGGAGCGTACCATCCAAACTGTTGGAAGATATGTTGAGGGAAGGTGTAATTAACTTCAAAGGTAATTGGGATGACAACTTACCATTGATAGAATTTGCATACAGTAATAGCTATCATTCAAGCATCGGTATGGTTCCCTTTGAAGCCTTGTATGGTAAGAGATATAGGTCTCCCGTTGGTTGGTTTGAGGTGGGTGAAGTTACCCTTTTAGGTCCTGAGTTGGTTTATAAAGCCATTAAGAAAGTTTGACTCATTAGAGAGCGGTTAAGGACGGCTTAAAGTCGGCAAAAGTCTTATGCCGATGTGAGAAGAAGGGACGTAGAATTTGAGGTTAATGATTTGGTCTATCTAAATATATCACCCATAAAGGGTGTGATGAGGTTTGGCAAGAAGGGAAAACTTAGTCTCTGATATGTAGGCCCATACCAAATTTTGAGACGTGTTGGGAAGGTTGCTTATGAACTTGACTTTCCAAATGAGTTGGCTTCGGTACACTGGGTATTTCATGTGTCTATGCTTAAGAAGTTTATTGGATACCCAACAACCATAATTCCCCTAGAAGGGTTTGGAGTTAACGAAAGTCTTTCATATGAGGAAGTACAAGTAGAGATTCTAGACCGACAAGTCAAGAATTGAGAAACAAGGAAATAGTATTCATGAAGGTTTTGTGGAGGAATCAATTGGTTGAGGGTGCTACTTAGGAGGCCGAGGCCGACATGAAGTCCCGATATCCTCATATTTTTCCTTCCACTCCTATTCTAGCTTGAGGTAATTAGCTCCTCTTGTGTTCTCCTTGTTTTGAAAATCATGTGTATTTTATGTGTTTTCCATGATTTCCTATATTATGAATGTTCATGAGAATCTTATGTTTAGAAAGAAAATGAGTTTTATACGATTGATTTTCCTCATGTTGTTGTGCATTGAGTATGTATTGCCTATATGCTTCATGAGGTGAATTGATGAACATGTCTTGTATGTATATGTCTCTTTGAAACTAAGTTCTATATTAGCTCCATGAGATTATGTTGAGCATGCTTTTAGCTTGGAGAAGGTAATTCCTCCTAAGAACATGAGAAATATTGAAATTGCGTGCATGATGGGTTGTTAGACGTAGTTCCTACTTCCTAGTGATGCATTAAGTATTTTTGAGTTTGGAGTTGATGTCTCCTCCTTTTTCATGTGCATTTGATGATTCCGATGCATGATGGGCTTCTAGTCTTGAGTCTTTGCCTCCGTAAGCTGTCTAGTGCATCATTTGAGGATGAATATTCCCAAGGAGAAGATAACGGAACACCCCGGAATCTAGTAGGCTAAGTGTGTGGGGGTAACTAGCAATGAAAGAGGAAAAGGGCCTAAAATACCTTGGGAAGGTTTGAACGAAAACATTTTCCCCTTGATCCACTTGGCTAGGGACAGTGTGGTCGCCAAGGCTACTTGGCGATCCACCAAAGGTCCATACCATTGCCTAGTAGGCTGCCTTGATGGCCCTACGTTTTAAAACTTTTGGCGGGCCAGATCGGGACTCGCCGACCAGTAGGCGCATCGCCGACCCTTTGTCCCCCATCGCCAAGTTTCCTGCTCCATGGAAAGGAGCTACTGTAACTTTAGGCCAACCAAGGGTTCACTTGGTGAGTCGCCGAGTGCCCTTGGTGAGCCTCAGCGTACAGCAGCCCTAAAAAAATAAGTTAGGGTCTTTAATGTCATTTAATAATTTCCTAAATTTGATACTACGTCATTTCACCCCTCCTTTAGTAAAGTATATAAGCTTTCTATGCTCAAATTTCCCCAAATTAAGACATTCTCCCTAAAATCAAAAAGAAAACCCAAAAGTTTATCCTCTCCAAAAATTCTCTCTCTAAAAAAACTTGAGGAAGAAGAAGAAGAAGGAGATTCAAGCTAGGGCTCAAGAAGCACACTTTTGTTCATCCATTTCCTTGGGCTTTGTTGTTAAGGTATGGTAGTCTTCATCCATGGATAGCTTTTATCCATGCAGTCCTCTCAAAATCTCCTATTTCAAAAGACAGAAATCCCCAATTGTTAGGGTTTGATTCAAAAGTCACGGGTTCCTTTCAAACTTGATTCTAATGGTTGAATTATGTTATATTAAGGATGGATTGATGATTTTCTATGGTTTTTATGAGGTATCCCCAAGAACCCATAAAATTCCCATATTTCTCAATTGTGATCTTATGATGTGGGTCTTTGTTGATGGAAGAGAATTGTTATGAAATTATGCATGTAGTGATTGAATCACTTGAATTATGTCAAATGCTTGAATTCTATATGTGTTGATTGAAAGTGAGTTTTGAACCTTGAAACGGGAAAGTATGAGATAATGCATGTATTATGAAGATTATGTAAATGTTTTAAGAACACTTTGAGAGTGAAGTGTCAAAGATTATAATAATGTTGTTGTGTTGATTGAAAGGCTATGCTCATGAACATGATGAGAAAGGCTTTCTCACATAATGACGATTCTAGGTTGAAAGACTTTCTCACCTAATTGAATCTAATACTACATGTAGACATGGACGGTGAAAGGTTTTCTCACGCATGATCTAAGAGCTATCCTAATGAACTATTGTGAATTGATTGTCAAGGGCATCCTTCCATGAAACAAGAGTTAAGTTAAGACTTGATAAGTACTCCGTGGGATTAATGCTTAGCACCGAGTCGATATTGAATATGAGATGGAAGCTCTCCCGATAGAAAGTCCAGATTTCTAGAAGCAATCTCTTAAGATGGAAGCTCCCTCGCTAGAAAGGTTGGGTTTCTAGTAACAATCTTCGTATCTAACAAACTACGTGCCCCCGTAGTATATTTACATAGTGGATCCATCTAAGCTAACAAACCATGGTTCTACCTTAGGAAAGTTTGACAATCCTTTTCGGTGTGGATAACACCAGGTGATCATGTTATAGCTCACATGGTCTTAGGTCGGTTAAGGCTTATTCCCACAACAAGAACAAGAACATGAATAATGAACTATGGTTATTCAACAAGCTTTGTATATGAGTCCAATGGTTTTAAAGATGATGAAGATTTATATGACTTATGTTTTCTGACTTATGATGTCTAATCTCTTATGCTATGTTTATATGTGATGATGTTTAACTTGGTAAATGGCATGTTTTCAAATGAAACGTCCCTTTTTACATGTTTCAAATGTCCGTATGCATGGCTATCATACTTAGTGCATTTTTGTACTAACGCCTACTTTTGCCTATATTTTTTCCAAGTGTAGGGTCCGGCACTAGAGGTGATTATTCTTGTGGCTAGAGCTTGGATTTGATTGTTTTCCCAAGCTTGGTGAGTCCTCCTGGTTCGATGACGTATTTTCATATGTTTAGTTTCTTTCCGAAACTTTTCCTTTTGGACATGTTGTATGGGCTAGGTCCTATTTCTTTCAATATTGTAATAGATGTCTATGATAAGAAAAAGTGTTTAGACTTCCGCTTTCTTTTATGAAAAACTTTTTGAGACTTGAAACGCGTTTTACTCTTATTGTTCTATTGGTTATGTTATGAGGACTAAGTGGCTTGTATGGAGTCCTTCGGGGTTCTATACGCCATGTTACATCTAGGGGGTACCCCTGGGTCATGACAACAGTCCTACATGTCCACCGTAAGTACCACTTTATGCCCTCAAATCTCACTAAGTCTGGGACTCACCTACGTGACCTACCTACGACTCGTATATTGATCGACAGATGTTCCCCACCTATGGTCCGAGTTTCGACCTATGGTCCATCAGTGGTTCCATCGGAACTAGCACTAGATTTTGGAAACCTGGAATTTTTCCTTCTTTTCAAGGTGTTACAATATCTCCCCCTTGGGAAAATTCGTCCTCGAATGGAACTAAATCTAATAGCCCAACATGAATGAATTCTCATAAATGCGCATATCAGAGGAGGAAACATCAACTCCAAGCTAAAACATGTTCAAAACATCATTTCATAAAGTCTATACACAACTCATACTCAAATGCACATAAACATAAATAAATCAATCAAGTTAACTCTTTTTTTTCTTTCAAAAATCAAGTTTTTCATGAACATGCATAAATGAGGAATCATGGGAATATCTAAGACAAATGAAACCAAAAGAGTAAACCATGAGGGACTAAGTACATGAAGCTACCATAGGGACGGAGGGAAAGAGATGAGGATAAAGCGTTTCAATAACGGCCACAGCCTCACAAGTAGCACCCTCAACTAAGTGATTCCTCCAAAGAACCTTCACAGAAGCAATTTCTTTATTTCTCAACTTCCAAACTTGTCGATCCAAGATCTCAACCGGAACCTCTTCATAAGAAAGGTTATCCTTTATGCGAAGATTTTCCAATGGTATTATAGATGTGGGGTCACCAACACATTTCTTCAAGAGACAAGGAAATATGGATGCAGAGATGCTAAGTCATTTGGCAAATAAACTTCATAAGAAACTTTACCAATACGCATAAAAAATTGATATGGGCCCACATATCGGGGACTTAGCTTCCCTTTCTTCCCAAACTTCATCACACCCTTCATGGATAAGATTTTCAAGTAGACCCAATCATTCACATCAAACTCTAGATCCCTTCTTCTAATATCGGCATATTACTTGTTTTGACTTTGAGCCATTTTCAACCTTTCTCTAATATGCCGAACTTTCGCAATAGCCTCATGTCCAACTCAGGACCTATCAAAGCAACTTCACCCACTTCAAACCAACATATAGGAGATCTACACCTCCTACCATATAGAGTATCAAATGGAGGCATATCAATACTTGAGTGATAGCTATTATTATATGCAATTTCAATCAAAGGCAAATGATCATCCCAATTACCCTTGAAGTAAATTACACAAGCTCTCAGCATATTTTCCAAAGTTTTGATAGTACGCTCCACTTTCCCATTAGTCTGTGGATGAAAGGTTGTACTAAGCTTAACACGAGTTCCAAGACCCTTTTAAAAAGATTTCCAAAACTGAGAAGTGAATTGGGTACCACGATCAGAGATAATGGACAAGGGCACTCCATGCAACCTAACCATTTCTCTCCAGAACAACTTAGCATAGTCCTCAACCGAATAAGAAATCTTGACAGGGATGAAATGATCTGATTTCATAATTCCATCTACTATAACGCAAATCAAGTCATAATATAGCCACTTGCGGGGTAAACCAACAATGAAGTCCATATTCAAATCTTCCCACTTCCAAGTAGGAAAGGTAATATCTTGGGACATGTCACGACCCAAGCCTAGGGCCTAGACGTGACATGGCGAATGAGGAACCCGAAGGAACCCCAAACAAGCCTCTCAAACTTGTCATCACACTTCATCGGTCGCGGAAGTACATTCAATATTAATTAACGGGAAATAGGGACTAAGGGCAAACCATTTCAAAATGACATCATAGAATAAGAGTCAAGCTCATTTACAAAATACTTGTCCAACGCACA
>JAJOOH010028737.1:0-29120 GCA_029582605.1 Solanum gracilifrons
ATATATAAACCTCCTAGTTCTACTATATGTTTCTTGTGTGTATTGTAGCTAGTAACACGTTATTTTTAGGGCATTGGCATGCGTAACTAAGGCAACACATGCTTTTAAATGAGGTTGTACAATCTTGTATGCACCCCGTTGTGTTGCTTCATCTCCTTAGATCGATCGATCATGTATCTCCATGTCAAAGTAAGGATTAAATTAGAATTTTCCTTTTATTTTTTATCCATTTTTAGTGTCTCTTACCTTAGCTTATAATCATTTCATGTTGCAGCTCAGGATAATGGATTTTGTTTGGTGTGCATCATCCGAGAGCTTATTGACTTTATGATATTTTATGGGAGATTTTTTGTCTAGCCGATGAAACTTGTCAGCCAATTGAGAATTATATCCAAACCTAGTTATTTATTTATTTCCTTCTCAGGTTTACTTTACTTAGCTTTATAGAGAACATTTAATTATCACTATGTACCTTATATATCTTTGTGTTTCTTAATATTGTGAAAATATAAGATTTCTCATCATATTTAAATGTGAACCAATAAGAAGATGCACGTGAATTCCTACCGTGCTTTCTCAATAAACTTAAAATTTGTTGTAACTATTTACGGACAAAAGACAACATTGTGAAGGAGGCCTTTGGTGGTCGCCTTGTGAGTAAGGTAAGAATTTACATGTTTGTTCTCTTTATTTTATCCTTGTTTTTTTTCTCCAGTTATTTTAGTTTTTTGAACTTTTGTGTAATGATTTTACTTGAGCCGAGGGTCTATCAGTAACAGCCTCTCTACCTCTCAAGGTAGGGGTAAGGTTTGTCTATACTCCATCCTCTCTAGACCCCACTTATGAATATTTTACTTATATTGTTAGTCTATTTTCTCACTTTTCAGATCCGTTGTAGCAATTGTTGTTATTGATGTGTCACACGCGAGCCCCTAATCGACTTAAGCTTTGGGATTGAGGACGTTGACAGTGTACCAACCGCACTGGAATCTTTCACTAAAATCGAGAAAATTGAGTTTACCTATGAAAGGTGCAAGACCTAAGGGCCATTTAAGAATAAGCTCCTCGTCGATCATTTCCCTGTTGTTGCTGCCCTACATTTGAAGCAATTCAAAAATAACGGGTTAGTTGTTCAGAAGGTTGAAAAGCATGTTTCATTTCCTCTGGAATTGGACATGCTTCTTTATAACAACGACATAAAAAATGTGAGTATATTCATTTGGAATTTTAAAAACATTTTATCTTTTGTTAGAAGTTACATGATGTTGCTTTAAAATTTTCCTTTTCTCAACAGGAAGATTTTAAATACGATATCTACACAATTATTGTGCATTCTTGACCTTCAATCTCTTTAGGACACTATTATAACTTTATTCATTGTGCTCCAAATGAATGGTAAAAAATTGATGACGAAAAGGTACGAAAAATAGTAGAATTTCTTTATTTTGTTAGAAAGTTTGTGTGTTTACGATAACTAACTTGCTATTTTGTTTGATTCTTATAGGTTGATTATGTTCAAGAAGATCTTGTTGTGGCAGAGCAAACATTGGCCAGATTTGCTGGAAGCTCGGAACTAGGAGGTACGAGGACATCACCCGTACTGTTAGCCTTAGAAGACGAGGAAGTGCTGCCGCTGGGACTGGAGCCGGAGCCGGATGTAGACTCAGAGCCAACCGGTGATTCGATCGGTGTGGCCCCCTCATCATATTGGGGGGGCAGTGGCCACGTAGGCACTCACCAGCCAAGCTCGCTGCCATGTAGTGCGTGGAGCAGGGGCGAATGTCTTGGTAGGGGTGGAACGTACTCCATATCGATCTCCACATCAGTATCCTCATCGATCAGCCGAAAGAATGGTGCCACTTATTTTGATTTGCCCTTTGCGGCATAAGTCGGAGCTTGCTTGCGGGCCATAGTACCTATAGAACCCTAGTTACTACCAAAATTAGCAAATAACACACTCGGAAAATTTTTAGAACAAGCAACGAACCCAAACCAAAACTGAAAACAATTCCTAGACAGTAGCAGAACTGTGCACCTATTGTCCATGGATGGACCTACGGTCCATAGGTCAGAGTTCCCAGGAGTTAGGTCTCTGATGTGAACCACAAATGTATAGAATGGTTGATCGATGGAACGAAGGACCGCAGTCCACCTCCGTGGTTCCACTCTTGGTGACGATTTCATGTGCAACAAACCCACGGACCCGACCTACAGTCCATGGACGGGATCTCATGGGTCAGGTTTGTGCTAGGTTTCAGACATGCCTCATTTTGTACTCATTATTTCAACAAATCGATTAATCAATGTAGGTCTAATCATGCATTTCAACACAATATGTGGTAGTTTGTGATCCTTAGGATTTCGATTACTCACAATTTGACTTTTTAACATATCGAACTAGGAACCCTAAATCAAAACTTTTATTTAGACCTTTTAATACACTTCATTCTCACATACCATCATACCAAGGGTTATTCTAGCATATAATTCAACATTAAACCATAAAATTAATAATCATAACAACCCAAAGTCAATTTCCAACTTTGTGACTTCATAATACAACAATGAACAATTAATTCAAAGCCAGGGTAAATTCATTTTAACTTACAAGTAAGTGAAGTGGGTGAGTGTGTGATTTCAATGATGATTTCGATGAACTTCTTAGACCTTTTGCTAGCCTTTTGACACCCAACCCAGTCCGAGAACTGTTTTTGAATGGAAAATAGGGTGATTTTGGGAGAGAAAAGGAGAAATATGTGAAAGGAGAGTGAATTATGGGAGAGGAGAGTGATATAGGGAATTAATATGGGATTTTTGGAATTTGGAGGGGTTATAAATGGTTAGGAGGGAAATTGGGTAGTAGGGGATGAATTTAAAATGAGGGGTTTTGATTAAAAGGGGGTCCGGGTCGGGTCTCCACTAACCCTAGGTTGGACCTACGAGACCCCGTCTACCGTTCGTGGGTTGACCTATGGACCGTAGGTCACTCAACCCTTAAAAAATTTTGGACACATACCTGGGGTCTACTGACTCCATTCACGGACCATCGATGGGGTCTGTAGACCTCTGCACAGCCTTTTTCAGTAGATTCAGTTTTTTGCCCCTGCACAGGTAGCAACCATTTAGACTTTCTTTTTACATTTTCTGGACACTTTTTAGACACGGACCTTATTCCATATCTAGCCAACACTAATACAAAAATAAACACCTATCTAAAAAGTTACATAAATTAAAACAAAAGAAGAAAACTCCTAAATTGAAAAGAAAAACCTATAGTTGGCTAGATTTTACGTCTTGGGTTGCCTCTGAAGCAGAGCTTGATCTAATGGTGCGGCATGACACAGGTCCCTTGATTACTCAGACTTCATCAAGATAATAGGCCTCAATTACTTCTTGCACACTCTCCAAATTCCCCTTGTAGACTTTGATCCTTTGCCCTTTCACCTTGAACCTTGTTCCCTCCTTGTTCTCGAACTCGACCGCTCCATGTGGAAACATTGGAGTGACTATGAATGACCCGGTCCACTTGGACTTGAGCTTGCCAGGAAACTATCGCTACCTTGACTTGAATAAAAGCACTAGATCACTCACAACAAATTCACGCTCTTCAATCTTTTGATCATGATACTTTTTCATCTTCTCTTTGTACAAGGCATAACTTTCATAAGCCTTTAGGAAAAACTCATCAAGCTCATTCATGTTATTCACTCTTTGACTTGATGCAGGGTCCCAATCCAAATTTAACTTCTTTATCTCCCAAATAGCCTTATGCTCTAGCTCTATCGAAATATGGCATGACTTCCCATATACAAGTTGGTTGGGGGATATTCCTATGGGAGTCTTTAATGCGGTGCGATAGGCCCATAGAGAATCATCAAGATCCTTGACGAGTCAGTTCTATTTGCATTCACAATCTTTGCAAGGATTTGCTTTATCTCTTTGTTTGACACTACAACTTGCCCACTAGACTATGGATGTAATGAGTTGCTACATTGTGACGGACTCCATATTTCTCTAGCAACGCCTTGAACAGCTTATTACAAAAGTGGGAACCTCCATCGCTGATCATCGCCCTAGGTGTACCAAATTTGGATAAGATACTTTTTTTAGGAATGCGGTGCACTTTTCCCTTCATTGTTTGAAAGCACAATTTCTTCCACCTATTTCGAAACATACTCGACCACAACAAGAATATACTTCATCCCATGTAAACTCACAAATGGACCCATAAAGTCAATGCCCCATACATCAAACAACTGAATCACCAATATTGGATTCATAGGTAGCTCCTGCCTCTTTGATATTCCTCCTTCTTTTGGGCAACGATCACAAGACTTGGCGAAATCATGAGAATCTTGATGGATGGAAGGCCAGTAATACCCACACTGCAAGATTTTATGCGTAGTTTGAATACCACTATGATGCCCACCAACAGGCAAAGAATGGCCCGCCTCTAGTATACTCCTTATGTCAAACTCGAGCACATAACGACGAATAATCCCATCAGCACAAATACGCAACAAATAAGGCTCGTCCTAAAAACATTTCTTCACATCATCCATAAACTTTTTCATTTGGTGAAAGAGAAATCCGATGGAACTAAATCACTTGCGAAATAGTGTGCAAAGTCTGCGAACCAAAGAATAAGATCATGACAAGCAGCCAATACATGTTCATCTAGAAAAGCATCATTTATTTCAGCCCCATCTCCTAGCTTGAGCATAGCTTCCTCCTTTAATCTGGACAAATAATCGGCACTTCATTTTCTGTCCCCTTTCTATCTTTCACCTAAAAATTGAACTCTTGCTACAACAACAAACATCTAATCAACCTCGGTTTTGGATCCTCTTTAGACATCAGATACCTCAATGCAGAATGGTCAATATGCACTATGACCTTAGCACAAAGCACGTAGGATCAAAATTTCTCAAATACGAAACCACAACAGGGAGTTCTTGTTTAGTCACCGTATAGTTCTTTTGAGTCACATTCAGATCTTTGCTGGCATAGTAAATAGGATGAAGAGACTTTTCTCGCCTCTGTCCCAATACCACACCAAGCGCCACTTCACTCGCATCACACATCACTTCAAACGGTTGCCCCCAATCCGGTGAATTAATGATAGGTGCGAAAACTAACTTTTCTTTCAACTCTCCAAATACTCTCAGACAAGCATCATCAAATTCAAACTTACACTCCTTTTTGAACAATTTGCACAAAGGGTGTGCAATTTTGGAGAAATCCTTGATAAACCTTCTATAAAAGCTTGCATGCCTACGGAAACTTCTAACACCTTTAACAGAGGTAGGTTGTGGAAGCTTTTCTATTACCTCGACTTTATTTCTATCAACCTCAATACCCTTCTTATAAATTCGATAACCCAGAACGATCCCCTTTTTCACCATGAAGTGGCACTTTTCCCAATTGAGCACAAGATTGCACTCTTCGCACCGCTTCAATACCTCGGTCAAATGCAGCATACAACCATCAAAAGAGTCACCTACCACAGAGAAATCATCCATAAATACCTCAATAGAGTCCTCCACCATATCTGAGAATATCGGCATCATGCTACGCTTGAAGGTCGCTGGAGCATTACACAACCCAAATGCCATCCGTTTGAAGGCAAAAGTCCCATAAGGGCAAGTGAAAGTGGTCTTCTCTTGGTCTTCCAGAGAAATGGAGATCTGATTGTAGCCCCAATAACCATCAACAAAACAATACCAACCCTTACTAGCAAGGTGGTCAAGCATCTGGTCCATGAACAACATTGGGAAGTGGTCCTTTTTTCTGTCCAATTATTCAATTTCTGGTAGTCCATGCATACTCTCAATCCAGTCACTGGCCGCATCGGAACTAGCTCATTTTTCTCATTATGAATCATAGTAATCCCACCTTTCTTGGGCACACACTGAACAGGACAAATCCAACTACTATCTGCAATCGGATAAATGACTCTAGCATCCAACCACTTGATGATTTCCTTTTTCACAACCTCTTCCATATGCGGATTTAGTCTCCTTTGGAGCTCAATACTAGGCTTCTGATCCGGAATGAGTTGAATTTTATGAGAATAAATGCCAAGAGGAATCCCAATAATGTTTGCAATAGTCCACCCAATTGCCCGCTTGAACCTCTTCAACATATAAACCAATGCCTCAACTTGAACCGCATTCAAATCGGCCACAATGATGACCAGTAAAGTACCATATCTCCCCAAGAATACTTACCTCAAATGTTATGGTAGAGCCTTATGCTCCAATTTTGGAGCCTCTTCAACAGACGGTTTTGCGGGTGGAGATTCACGTTTCTTCATATCTAACTCCGATTTCTTCGGTTTGGAACAAAATTCGAACCTATCAAGTGCGGCAACTAACTCATCATAGTCTTCAATACTATCACCCTTAAAATTTATCATCACCGCTGTAAATGCATCAACACCCAACCTCTCTTCAATAGACACATCAGAACCTCGCTCCACAATATGATTCACCACTGACACTAACTTGAGATCGCTTTCGTGCTTTATGGACCTACAGATATTAAAAGTTACCTCTTCATTGTTCAATCGAAACTTCATCTTCCCTCTCTCCATAACGATCAAGGCGCGCCCAGTAGCAATGAATGGTCTCCCTAGGATGATGGGAACCTCAAAATCAACCTCACAATCAAGTATCACAAAATCCACCGGATAAATAAATGACTCCACTTTCACAAGTACATCTTGGAGAACATCAATGGGCTTCTTCACAGTTTTATCGACCATGAGTAATCGCATCGCAGTCAGTTTTTGAGTCCCTAAATCCAACTTCTTGTAAATAGACAATGGCATCATATTAATACTAGCGCCCAAATCACACAACTCCTTCGTAAAATGCAACAACCCGTTGGCAGAAGGAATCGTGAAAGCACCAGGATCCTCTTTCTTCTGCACAAGTAACCTAGTAGCAATAGCACTGCAATGTTGCAACCTATCATCATTTTCAAAACTGACAGCCCTCTTCTTATTCACCAAATCTTTCATAAATTTTCCATACCCAGGCATTTGCTCCAAAGCTTTTATGAACGGAACATTGATAGAAAGTTGTTTCAACATAGTAATAAACATGCGGTATTTTCCTTCTTCATTATTCTTTACCAACCTCTGTGGGAATGGAGGTGGAGGTATAGTCATGGTAACAACTTTTTGGGTTATCTCTGCTTCTTTCTCTATAGCATTCTTTGACTCTTCACTAACCTCAATCTCATCATCATCTTTTTCAAACACAATTTCAAGCTCAGACAGCATAGGTGGATCAATGGTTTGTTTACCCTCTCAAGTATTGACTTCCATACAATGCCCATCATTCCTTGGATTCTGGATGGTATTGCTAGGAAGTGTGCCAGGCTGACGTGAGTTTACTGTAGTGGACAACTGATTGATCTGTTGCTCAAGTTGCTTGATCGACACTGCATGGGCATCAACTTTTTGAACAATTCCAGACAAGTCATTTCGCATCTCCTTCACATTGTCATCAGTCGTATCAAACTTCTTCATCATCTTTTGCATCATATCCTCAATATGTGAGATGCTACCCCAGCTTCCCTATTGCCAGATTCGTGATTTGCAGGAGGAGCATAAGGCCCAACCATATCGTTTATGTTGCCATAGTTGATCCGGTTGTAGTTGGTTTCATGATTGTAGTTCCCATCCTAGATATAGTTACTCTCTCGATTGTAGTTGTCATAGTTCCAACCTTGGTTTCCTTTCCCTTGGCGGCCATTATCCGACATGGAACCTTGGGCGTTAGTTCGGAAACACCCTGTCTGATCATTAACCAAATAAGCATCCTCCTCATAGTAGCATTCCTCAACTGGTGGAGGTGGAGTTCTAGGCAAGTAGTTTACCGCATTCACCTTTCTGCACCTCCGCTCACATGCTTCAATACCAACCCAAGATTTTTCCTCATTTGAGACATCTCCTCACGAATGTCATCGGCAGATTGACTAAGTGCAGCTTGTACTGCTAAATAGTTTCTTCCTGTCTCTTACATTCTATTGCTCTAGGCTTTATTATTTCGGGAAATCTTTTGTAGTTTCTCAGTGATCTCTTCAAAAGTGCACTCACCATATGATCCTCCAGCAATAGTATCAAGCACATACTTACCATTGTCATACTGACCTCTATAGAAGTACTCCTTCAGTGACTCATCATCGATGCAGTGATTCGGAACACTTCTTATGAATGCAGTGAACCTATCCCATGAACTACTAATAGACTAAACAGTTAGTGCCACGAAGTTGTTAAGTTTGTCACTGTGGTTTAGCTTCTTAGACAACATGAAGTACTTGACCATGAACACCTTGTGCAATTGGTCCCGTGTATGAATTGAGTTATATCGAAGCTCAACAAACCAAACCACAACATCACCGGTCAATGATAGAGGGAAGACTCTCAACCCTATGACGTTCATATCCAACTCTGGTCACCCTACACAGCTCTTGCAGACACTCCTTAACTTGGGCATGTGCCCATGTGGATCATCTGAAGCCATACCAGAGAACAAACCCCTCGCGGTAAGCATATGTACCTTAGTTCTGGCGGGTTCTGCACCCTCAATGCATATCCGAGTAGATGATCACCTTGAGCCTGAGCATTCTCATTATTCACTTGTTCGTAAGGCTCCACTATGATTGGATTATTACGGACCCCTTGATTATTAATCTTTCTCAAAGTTTTGCTCAACTCTGGATCATATGGGGTCAATCGCTCGCCTCGACTCCGTGTACTTGGCATACACTATAGTGGAAACCTGAAGAAAACAAAAACAAAAACAAAAACAAAAGAAGATGTAAAATTAGGAAATAAATAACTAAAGTTCAATAATGTAGTTAAACATAATCTAAAAAGCCTTATTCCCTGGCAGCGGCGCCAAAATTTGATACGTTCATATTATATCTCCCTAAGGAAGTATAATCGATCAATATCAAGTAAGGAACCCAACTTGTAGGTTGGGGTCGATCCCACGAGGAATATGGTTTAAACTTAAACTTAACTCACTATTGATTTGTTTAGTCAACTTTATTTCCGAGACAAATAAGTAAAAAGGGGGGGAGGATTTGTGTAACAAATAAATAATTGTTGTTTAAGTAACAAGAGAGCAAGATTCAAACTTTGTTGTTATCAATGAGTGAGAGAAACTAGGGCATATGTGTTCCCCAAAGCTCTTAACACGGTATTCCTAATAATAGTAATGCTTTTCTGGTGTTTTACATGAAAATTTGGTAAGTTAGGTATCCCTAAGTGATTAGTCCTCCAAATAGGAAATTTTACCCCGTACCTTGTTCTGGCTACGTGTGTATAATTTACTAACCCTTACCTTTACCTCAGATTAGATGTCACATCAATGTATGGCTTAGTTTTCACCCTCACACCAATTGACATTAGACTATTTGATAGTATCACACTAAATCTATGTTGATAATTATTATCTTATTAACTACCTCCCTTGTCCGGCAAGTAGCAACGAGGAGATTTTCAATGTGTGTACTCATTAAAAGGACTTCTAAGCGAAAGAATTACCAATACAAGCATAAACACTATTCAAGAATTACTTGATTATTATTCATAGGTTGTTAACTGCTCATGGTTCCCACAATCTTAGTTGTGGATTTAGTTACTCATGCTCGAAAGAACACAATTCATATTTTGATAAAGAGAATTCATGAATACGTTTAGAGTAGAAGAAACCCGTAATCTCCAATTGAATTTCAATGCAAAAAGCTTCTAAACCAAACTACGGAAATTAAATTGCCAAAGTTTTCAAGTTAATTCACAAGAAAATACCAGAAACTAATAGTAAACAATAATTCCTAACCCCTAAAAATGAGGTTTACATACCCTATTTATAGAAAACATGTCCTAAACAAAAAGGAAACAAAATAAGGAAATAAACTTTCTTGATGCCACTTTGATCGACGACTTCGACCTACGGACCGTGGGTCAACCTACGATCCGTAGGTCCCCTCCGTTGTTCAACAATTAGACTTTATCTTGTAGAGGCTGGAACCTTCATTCTTAGATACAATCAATGGACGTGCAGAACAGACCGTAGGCTGACATTCGGTCTGTGGGTCCTCTTCCGTGGCTCCACACTTAGGAATTTTATCAAGTACTTGAACTTCAACATCTCTAAATCATTCGACAGATGTGTAGGATGGCCCGTGGGTCGAAATACCATATGTCACTTGCATCCGTAGTTCCACACATGGTCAGACTTCCCTGATACTCCATCTACGCCACCTTTCTACGGATCGTGACTGGACCTAAGGTCTGTAGGTCACCTCCGTGGGTGGCTACTTCTGCCGATTTTCATCTGTCATCTCACACTTCCACGTCCAAGCCTATTTCCTGCAAATATACCACAAAATACATTAATGGCTCTAGACACACACAACTCTTAAGTGAAATGTATCAAACCTACCGTAAACTCACAATATATCAGCTGTGTGTGTCGAGAGTTAGGGATTTGATTCAGTTGATCCTTAGCGAGGCCCATGATTCCAGGTATTCAATCCCTGCATGCACCGCTAAGATATATCGTGACCTGCGGTAGCATTAATGGTGGAGCGGTATGAGGAGGGATATTCCCGACTATGTGTCTCGTTCCTTCTGTTGCCAGCAGGTGAAGGCCGAGAATTTGAGGCCTGATGATGGTGAGGTGCATAGATTACCCATTCCAGAGTGGAAGTGAAAGTGCATCACCACAGATTTTTTGGTGGGTTTACCTCGAACTTTTAGAGATATTGACAACATTTGGGTCATCGTGAATCTACTGACAAAGTCAGAATACTTCCTTCTATTTCATACTTCTTTAAGTGCTGAAAGTTTAGCTCGTATCTACCTTCGAGAGATAATCTGTCTTCATGGTGTGCGAGTAACGTTTCAAGGACACTTCATCCAATTCTAAGTGTCAACGATCGTTAGTCAGTATAAAACCCAACTATGTAAGTTGGGGTCGAATCCCACAGGGAGCGGTATGGGTTTAAGATTCAATAGTAAAGTGTGAATATGGTCAAATCAGTCAAAGGAATAGAAGTTTTGGAATAGAGTCATTATTGAAACCAGGGGGTGACACGAATGTCAAATGGAGGGTTTTTGTTTGAAATTATCAACTACCACAGCAGCAAACTATACGAAATTAACAAGAATGAGACGGGTTCTTGAGATATGAATCAATTATAGGCCAATATAGAAAAATGGGTAAATGCAACTATTAGAAAATAGCTAGATATTAGTGAGTAATCTAGACTATAGAGGGGCATAAACTTTCTCTCCAACTATTTACCCTGAATCAACTAGCTTTATCTCGAACATCGACAAGCATGAAAAATAAGAACAACTTGCACTTTAGTCCATTCACTTTCTCGAGCTGAATGTGTGGAAAAGGGTTTAGGATTCACACTCTCGAGCTAAACCCATGACAACCCAATGCCCACAGACCATCAATCAATAATCTTAGTTTTAAAACCTCTCTCTCGAGCAAGCCAAAAATACAAGGGTAAAACTACATTTGCACCTACAATTCTTAAATTAAACCACAATTAATGATTGAACTCACTACTAAACAACATTTAAACTAACAATTAGCAATACCCATAAGCTAAATCGACCCATAATCGCACCCCAAGAATTGGGTTTTAGCAAGACATCATAAAAAGAAAAAAATTGTTACCAAATTGAGTTTCGATCAACAGGGTAGAGCTCGCCAAACCACTCGACGATCTGCCCTTTGGTCAATTCTATCGCCCTTCTTCCTTAGCCTTCAGCTTCCTCAAGGTCTGTAACTTTGGGCGATCTAACACTGCATCGTGGAACAACTCAGTGATCCACCGACTACTCCCTTCTTTCTCCAACTTGGTTTTTTCTTTAGGGATTGTCACACTGGAACTTTAGGTGGTCAAGCAGCCATTCAGCGACTTACCAAGTTGTCTTGGCGATCACAAGGTTTGATTTTCTTCATTATTTCTGCCTATTTCATTCCTTTTTATAAATTAGTGTCCTTGCTTTGTTCCTCAATCTATGTACCTGGATATCAAGGGTTTTACATTAGTTATTGGCACAAAATAAGCATTTGAGGACAATAAATCTATGTAAATGAAGCCCTAAATGAGTTCAAATCTCGGACTTATCAACACCCTCAACATAAACTTTTGCTTCTCCTTAAGTAAAACTAAAGTTCACCGGTTCGAAAAGGATGTCTCTAACAGTGCTACACAAGACTCAATAATTAATGCACACACTAAGACTCAACTTGCTCATGTAAGGATCAATTGTGCACTCAAAGATTTAAGTTGTGACTCAGCATTACCAAAGATTCTCAACTTCACAATACTTTCTTCAAATGTAAGTTCAAGCTCAACAAAGGTACTCAAATTCCCTCACACAAAGAATGATTCTATATTCACGCAATTGTTCAACACATTATAGTCCAGGAATCATATACAACTCTCACACTCAGAAAGATGAACACATGCATGACTTCACCCATAGGTTTACCCTTATTTTCCAATCAACATTCATGTCAGCTCACTCAAGATCAAAAAGGTCTTTTCAAGGCTAGTTACGGGGCTGAGTGTAAAGGTATGGTCATTTAGGCTCAGTGGCTGCTATCCTCATGAAATGTGGTATGAAAATCACTTTCTTTCCTTTTCTTCAACATTCTCATTCATGTACAAAATACACCCCATTATTCACTCCTCATGGAATACCGGACACTCCATTTCTTTTGCAACTTTCACAATTTTATTTCTCAACTTATTCGTTCCTTTTCTTTTCATTCTTCTTTTGTTTTTCTCTCTTTTATTTTGTATAGAGGGGTTCCATCTTTCTCAAAAAAATGGATCAAGGGGGACTTCTTTGCATTTCTTGATTTACCTTCTCTTTACACCATACCCCCAACTTAGGCTTTTAACCTAAGTTGGCTATTCAAACAAATCACACTTCATGATGATTATGGGTGAATGGATAAAGAGAGGTCTCATTT
The DNA here is from genome assembly GCA_029582605.1 of Solanum gracilifrons. NCBI lineage: Eukaryota > Viridiplantae > Streptophyta > Magnoliopsida > Solanales > Solanaceae > Solanum > Solanum gracilifrons. The sequence goes on from JAJOOH010028737.1 coordinate 13,026, forward strand.
GATCAAGTTTCTTCCAAGAAAAGGATAAAGCTCAAAGGGTGTTCAAGTAAAGTTCACACACTCACAAGGTAGGCCATAAAAGAGATATAATGTCAAATTATTTCATTCTTAAAAATTGTGGCGTAATATCATTTCAAGAGCTTGCATCACTTAGTCAACCGGACCAACGGGCAAATTCTAGGTTTCATCACACAATGTTCACGGTAAGCTCATCACACAAGGCATTGTCACCAATATCAAACAAGACTCTACACTTTCGTTAGTGTGCAATGTTCATCATAAGAGACACATTCGATAATCGACTACTCACAATGAGATGCAAAAATTTCACATATCATCTATGCAACTTCATTTGGCCTTAGCCGCACAATTATTTTTGTTTGATTAAGAACACTATTCCAGGCATCGGTAGTGATCATAACCGATACTCAAATTTTCACAAGAACAACCATAATCAAGAGGTGACAATTTTTTTTAGAAGGGTCAGAAACTATTTGCATTAAAAATACGGAGTCACAAGCTCAAACATCCACAAAATAGTGTCAAAACATAATTTTCACCACACAAAAACGTAATATATACAAAAATAATAATCAAAAGAGGTAGGTATATATATACCTCACCCCACCACAAATAAAAAGCAACTTGTTCTCAAATGCAAAAAAACACTAAAAAATAATAAAAATGACAGAGAATGAGGTAAAGAAAGGTCCTGTCTACGCAGTCACTCTATCTGTCGGGGCATCACTACCCGATGTAGCATCAACAGCACACGATCCACTAGGGCCTGCCATGGATGTCTTTATCAGCAATGTTTGAATCACCGACTGCACAATCATCTCCTTAAGGTCAGAAATGTCTCCATAGATTACTTCCTCTGGCACCCCTATCTGCTCATCGTCGGTCTCTGCCTCCGATTCATCAGCTGCTACATCATCCATTGGCACGTCTCACGTGGTGGCCGGAGGGATCTCAGAAGAAATAGAGACATCCATATCATTTGTTGCCTCCAATAGTGAAGTGAAGTCAGTGGACTTCAACTAGTCTGCATCATTCCTTAGATCTGCAACCTCAACTTTCAAAGTCGTCACCTCTGAAGTCGTCCTTTGTCTACTCTTACAAGTCTCAACTCTCATTGTGATAGTGTCAATAGTTGCTCATAGGGTTGTCAGTGCAGCTAGGATAGCATTCTCGATCATCCACGGTACAATAGCCTACAATCGGGTAGCCCTCACATTCGCAGAATGGGATAACTGTCCATCTTCAGGATCATTGTCTGAGTCATATTGCTGGGCTAGGAAGTAGTAGAAGAACCAGGAGTTTGAGAGAAAGTGGAAGCACCTGAAGACCCGAATGTCGGAGTAGGCAAAGATGTTTCTGCATGTATAGAATCAATGTCTACATCTAGGGATGCATCCACCGAAGCTGATCTCCTCCTGTCTACCTCCTCCCAAGTATATATGGCCTTCTAAACACCGGATGTCTGTGGAGGATATGGGAGTGACCTCGATATCTCTTGTTTTATCACGAGGAACTCCAGCGCACCGGCACAGCTCTGTAATCAAGACCGGGAAGGGGAATGATATCTCTCTCTACTTGGCACTCATGGACATCTCTTTCTCTATGATGAGTCCCAAGTTAGGCGTCTTCCTGGCTATTATGGATCCGAGACAAGTTGTCTTTAGGTGGCGAAGGTTGGACTTGTTTTGTGACGGAGTAATAGAGTTGCTGATAAAAATGAACCAGTATAGAGCAGCAACATTCAGGTCCTCTTCTCAATGGGAGCTCCTGCCTCTATCCACCTCGGGGTGATATCAGAAAGCAGAGGGGCGAGTCAGCCCTTTATGGCATCCATGGGCTGAGTACTAGCCAAGCCTTCATATTCATGTGTAGAACCTAAAGCCCTGTCGAGTACATTATTAATGTTATCGTTGTTGCACCCTACTTCCTTCCCCAGTACCATGACAGACTTCACCGGTCTGAAGGCATTGGCCTTCTTCTTTTCCTTGGGTACCAACTCACCATATGTTATGTAGAATACTCGGACCCATGTAGGAATATAGGGGTCTCAGGGCATGGTGAATTGCTCGAACCGGTGAAATTGTAGTGTGTCCTTCACGGTGGAGTATCGACCCACTAAGCCCTCCGTGGATAGCAGTTTCTCCTTTAGAGTTGTCCGCAACCCATCATATTTTAATTTGTTGAGTAGCCAGGGAGGAAGAACATATACTGGTGCTCCTGCTACCACAGTCGGTGTCGGAGTTGGCACTGTATCTATTGTAGGAGAGGTGGCTACTGGAGCTCTCGATGAGTCTGTGCGAGACCTAGCACAGATCTCCGCTCGCCAGACTATAGATGCTGGTCGTCATTGTGCTCAAAGAATGCAGCTTGGGAGTCAGAAGACTCTTTGTCGCTGCCAGAGTTGTGCTCAGGAACATCAGATATGGGCCTATTGCCCTTGCCTCCCATAGGAGGTGTCGTCTTTCCCTTTTTAGCAGGATTTGTTGCCACTTCATTTTTCACTATGCCCCGTGCTCTTTTATGAGGCGGCGTGTCCAAATTGGTTCAGGCCATATCTGCAAAAACTTCGTAGAAAGTCTGAAACATTTCAAGAAAATCACAGAAATCATAATGCAGACAGAATCGCCGAACTGATCGACGAGTCACCGAATCACTTTGGCGAGCTAGATAGGGCTCGTCGAAAGAATTCTCTTCAAAAATTTCCAGAAAAATGGCATGTCGGTGATGGAAGGGGTCCTTCGGTGAATCGCTAACAACAACCGACGAGCATAGACTAGCCCACCGAAAGTTACAGTGCATTTTAGGGGTTAGGGGAGCATAAAGGGCGATCAAAGAAGGCATTCAGTGAGTCACCGAATGAACTCAACTAACTCATGCTTCTCACAGAAAGTTACAGAATCAAACACATCAAAAACCATGATATTAAAGACTATCAAGGGGGGTTCGACGAACCGCTGAGTGGTTCGGGGAGCTCGACCAAGCTCATCAAACTACCCAACGTGCCCACATTCTACCCCGACCTCTAAAATCAACCCCGCAACCCCCAAACATAAAATAGAACCATGCACTCATTCAACTAAACTTAGACCCATAAGACCCATGCCACCGTGGTACTATGACTTTCCCCGGTTTGGCCAAAATTTGCAATTTCACGACTTAAGAATAACGTCAAATGCTCCATCATTGGGCAAAGCACATCATTTAGCACAAATATGTGTTACTTAAACTTCACCCAACTAGACCCAACAACAAATAAGCTCAACCCAACAATTAAGATCAACTTTAAAGCACAAAATATCAGGAAATCAACAACTTAGGCATTCAAAGCATGATATCAAAATTAAAACAGGCAGACAAACATACATTTATGAATTCAGAGAGGCACAACACACATCACTAAGAACAAAACAATTGAAAATTAATTTAACCACTAATTATGAGTTTTGGAGTTTGGAAAACCAACTTTTAATGCTGAGTATATGATTTGAAAAGCTAGGCGGCAACAAATTCCAACTCCAAACACAAGATCGACGACTAAGAAGCGGTAACAAAACGAAAATGAAAGGCATATAATGCGGGTGTGATTTTTGTACAATACAAAGTGAGGGAATGTGAAAGAGTTTGAAATTTTAAATCCTTGTCCTTTTAAAAATCGTCCAGTTCTTGCCCTTTTGAAGACATAAATTTGCTTTGCCGAATCACTTGGCAACACGCCGAGTAGGTACTTACCTCACCGAGTTTTACCAGACCTCTAGTTAATATGGGGTCCAAACGGAGGACAAATTCAAAATCGCCGACCGATTTGGTGATTCGCTAAGTGGTCCATGGGCTCGTTCAGTTTTACAGAGTCCAACTTCATAATTTCTAGTGACCAACGGCAGTCCAAGTTGGGCTCCCGACCTTTTCAGCGAGTCGCAGACTGAACATTTTGCTCGCCAACTTGCACTTTTCAACCACATTTCACACTTTCACCTACACAATCAACACATGATTATTCCAAAACCAAAAACAAACCAATAAAACTTGATTTGCCTCCCATGAAGCGCCTTAGTTAACGTCGTGGCACGACAAAAGTCTCCACTCAGACTTCACTCTTGCGGTGGAGATGAGCCAATGCATGACCCATTTGGGTCTCCAATAGCTGAATGGAATGGGAAGCATGCATCCGATTCAACAGTGAGACATTCTCTTTTATCTCTTTCAACACACTGTCATGTTCTTCGACTTTGTGGAGAATAAGTGAGAGTACCTCTTCTACTTGTCCACCCTCATACTTGTTAGACTTTCTACGATCATGAGGGGAAATGTACCTGTCTTTCTTTTGGTACGCTACTGCTAATTCCATGATCTTTCTGGCCAGGAGATCCAGCTGAGCCAACAGTGTGGCCAAGACCTGGTCCTTCTCTGTCTCATTGTTGGTCTTGGCCATGTTATTAAGGAATTGGGCTGCTATTGCATAGGGTAGTCGTGTGAGACCACCTGGAGAAATTTGGTCAGCCACTCCACTGCTCTCATCCATAACTCATGGATTGACTCACCCTCCAATTGCTTGAAACATAGGATGTTATCCCTAAGAGTCATCATTTTCGAAGAAGGTTGGCTCACATGGTTATCGTTGCTACAAGACATGATCATTTCTTCTATTCTAAACAAGCAACATACCAGCCAAAAACTAAAAGTAAGTAGATTCAACTATAACTAAAAAGAACAAAATTCAACTTTACCAAAAAAATATTAACCAGCACCACTCCCTGGCAGCGGCGCCATTTCAATTAATGTTTCAAGGACAATTCATCCAATTCTAAGTGTCAACGAACGATAGTCACTATAAAACCAAACTAAGTGAGTTGGGGTCGTATCCCACAGAGATCTACGTGTTTATGATTCAATAGTAAAGTGTCAATATAGTCAAATCAGTAATAGGAATAGAAAATTTCAAATTAAGACAATATTCAAATCAAGGGGTGACACGAATTTCAAATGGGGGTTTTGGTTTGAAATTATCAACTAGAATAGCAGCAAAATGTACGAAATTAACAATAATGAGACGGGTTCTTGGGATGTGATTTGATTGTAGGCTAATATAGACAAAAGGGTAATTGCAACTATTATAAAATAGATACATATTACTGAGTAAGCTATACTATAGATGGGGTAAACTTTCTCTCGAAGAATTTACCCCGTATCAAGTCGATTTCTCTTGAACATCGACAAGCATGAAAAATAAGAACAACCTGCACTTTAGTCCATTCACTCTCTTGAGCTGAATCTGTGGAAAAGGGTTTAGAATTCACTCTCTCTAGCTAAACCCATGATAACCCAATACCCACAGACCATCAATCGATAATCTTAGTTTTAAAACCTCTCTCTCGAGCAAGCCAAAAATACAATGGTTAAACTGAATTTCCAACTATAATTCTTAAATTAAAGCACAATTAATGATTGAACACACTTCTAAACAACATTTAAACTAACAATTAGGAATACCCGTAAGCTAAATCAACCTATAATCACAGAATCACCCCCCAAGAATTGGGGTTTAAGCTAGTCATTATAAAAAGATAAAAATCGTTACCAAATTTGGTTTCGATAAACTGGGTAATATTGATTTTGTCTTTACAAAGGTCCAACTAGAAGAATCTCAATAACCCACTTCTAATTTCTCAAAAGTGAAAAACTTTAATTTTTCAAAGCTAAAGGAAAACTTGTGTCAATGTTCCGAACTAAGAAATTATGATATCAGATACTCTAATTGATTAATTGATACTAAACTAAATATTCAAAAATATATTTATAGTTGCCAAAAATATGTTGCGAAGAGCCACTCGGCGCAGTAAGTAGGGCTTGCCGAACCACTCAGCGATCCGCCCTTTGGTCCATTCCATTATCTTTCTGCCTTAGACTTCAGCGTCCTGAAGGTCTGTAACTTTGGGTTATACAACACTGCATCGCGAAACCACTCGACGATCCGCCGACTGCTCTCTTCTCTCCCCAACTTGGTTCTTTTCTTATGGGCTTGGCACAATGGAACTTTGGGCGGTCAAGTAGCCATTCGGCGACTCGCCAAGTAGACCTGGCGACTCGCCAAGTGGACTTCGCGATCACCAGGCTTGCTTTTCTTCATTCTATCAGCGTGCTTCGTTACTTTTTGCAAATTAGTGTCCTTGCTTTGTTCCCCAATCCATGTACATGGAAATCAAGGATCTTACATTAGTTATTGACATAAAATAAGCATTTGAGGACACTAAGTCTATGTAAATAAGGCCCTAAATGAGTCCAAATCCTGGACTCAAAAGTGTGCCTGTTTCTATCATTTTAGACCGGGGTTTACAGTTCACCTCCAGATTTTAGAGGGTATTTTAGGAGAACTTGGGCACCCGTGTCGATCTTAGCATAGCATTTTACCAACATGCCAATGGCAACTAGAGCATACTATCCAGGTTCTTGAGGATATTTTGTTGGCCTGTGTTAGGGACTTTTGACGTCAGTGGGACCATTCATTTAGATTGCCCCGTTTGAGGCCTTGTATGTTAGGCGTTGTCGCACTCCAGTTGGTTGGTTTGAGTCTACGGAGCCTAAGCCGCGTTGTACCAACTTTTCTCAGAAGGTCTTAGTTCATATGAGGTTAATTCAGGATAGACTTAGGACGACTCAGAGTACATATCAAAGTTACGCGGATCGCAAGTGTCGACCATTGCAATTTTCCATTGGTGACCGGGTATTCCTCCGTGTATCGCCCATGAAGGTTCTGATGAGATTTGGGAGGCGGGGCAAGCATAGCCCCTAGTACATTAGGCCTTTGGAGATTTTGAAGACAATTGGTGACGTGGCATATGCGTTACCTTTATCCCCAACATTCTCAGCTATTTACCCAATTTACCATGTTTTGATGTTGCACCGGTATGTTTCAAATAAGTCTTATGTGCTCCAGTATGATGTTGTTGAGTTGGATGATAGCCTGACGTATATTAAAGAGCCGGTTGCTATTTTGGCCAAAGATGTAAGGTAATTGAGGTGTAGAGCCATTCCTGTGGTAAAGGTCTGTTGGAAGCATCGTCCAGTATTGAAGCCTACTTGGGAGACCATGCGGAAGATGCAGGAGCAGTTCCTCAGGTTATTTGAGCCCTCGTGTACTTCTTGACTCTTACTTTCACGGAAGAAAGTCCTCTTAGTAGTAGATGTTGTAACAACCCTCCAGGTCATTTCTGTGTTTATCCCTTCTTTCTATCGTTTAGAGCATTTCTAATGCGACCACAGGTCATTTATGAATTGCTAGCACTGATCGTTCGGTCGCCTGGTCATTCGTTCGTGTTTTATGCCCATTTTCTTGTTTTCAAGATTTTGAAACTTGAAAAGTTGATTTCAGTCATAACCTCAAGTAAATGACCTCAAATGGGATGATGGCTGCATCAGCTCCGGTGCAGACAAAATTGGCTATTAGCATGGTTGGCATGAGTACCGAGGCTTTTGGTGTGACTTTTGGGCCATTTGGCACTTTATCCTTTGAATTTTAACTTAAGCTTGACTTTGGTCAACATTATTGGTAAACATGCTCGGATGAGAATTCTGTCAATGCGGTTAGTTTCGGAATGCAGATTTTAGTCTAGAATGACCCTTCGTGCGCTTCCCGAGGGTTCTGGTCTTATTCTGAGGCTCGTTGTGGAAATTGGTTAAAAAAAGCATTTGGGTGTTGGGCCCACATTTTGCCTAAATGACCTCGTATTGAATTTTTGACTACGCCATTGAGTCTGGAATGTCGAATTAAGTTGGGTAGCATATTTGGTTTCTTTTCATCGAGTCCCATACGAATTCTGAGGGTCCGTTCGGAGACTTTTTAAAAAAATATAGCAAAATATGGTGTTGCAGGTACTGAACTTTAGCGTCCAAAATTTAGTCTTTTGGCGATGAGATTTAACATTTAGCGACCAGAAATGCTGCTATCTATATAGCAAAAAATCAGATTCAGCCTTATTTTCAAACTTCGATATCTCGCGTTCTAGAGCTCTATTTTATGTGATTTGAAGTTAGGTATGTTCGGTTTTACATTGTTTGTGTGGATCTGTTTCCGGAGCGTGTCACAAAATCTTTGATTGTGGTGTATCTATGTTGTAAGTGGCCGCCCCAATTTTTTTTTTTGTAAAGTTTTGCATTTTTTTTTGTTGTTGTATGGAGCTGTTTCGAACCGCGAGAGGTGCTCCTTTTTTTAACACAAGCTTGGGGGAGGGTTTAGGACCTCTGCATGGAGTAAATTCTAGAAATTCTAGAGTGGGTCCCACATTTTCTGATTTTTACTCTAAAATTGGTCTATCTCCAATTTATGATGATTTAAGTGTCTTAACGATCGTCTTGATGCTGTGATTCTATTTTTGATAGTGTGGTAGTGATCCAAGGTCGATTGAACTGGAAAACATCCGGTAGAGTGATTTGAAGCGTGCACAATTGACCTTTAAGTTAGGCTACGACTTCTTTTCCTTTAGATTGAGTCGAATTGTGTAATTGCATGTTGAATTATGTCAATCTGGGTGGATTGCTAGTTTTTTTTCTCTTTTTCTTAAAAACCATCATGTAAGGTTGATATTCAAGTTGTTTCGGGGTTAGGACCATGCTGTCTGAGGGGTTATTTATCTATGGGTATTTGTGAATTACCTATTGGGATGTTTATTTTTTGTTGCATGTGTATTATCTAGTTAGCTATTTATTTATGTTGGAATTTATATTTGCTGTTAATCTACGATAGACTAGTCGTTCCTTAGACCCAAGCACCTTGTTGACTTTGGTATGTATCCGAAGTCGATTCGGATAGACTAGGTCCTTGTAGACCGACATAACACACGTGGGTCTTATAGTTGATCCTTGCTTTGGGATTTTTATTGCTTGTGATCCTTCTGGCTTCTCTTCCCATTTTTGTGATGCTGATGCATTATCAGAGGCGTAGTAGTTTCCTAGTTTGGGTGTTTTGCTGTCAATTCTGTTGTGAGGTAGTTTGCAGTGGACGTCGATTCACGATAGCTTCGAGTTGATTTGCTAGTTTCGATGTGGTTGGTAGTGGACGTCGATCCACGATATCTTGGAATTTGAGATCCTCTACGGAGTTGAATTTACCCGCACACTCTAGATGACATTGGGCAGGGTCCCCGGGAGTTATAGATGACACACCAGCCTATCATTGGGAAAGCCACGGGTTATTAGTTTGTTGGCTAGTTGGGTATGAGTGACTTGAAGTCCCCTTTGGATTTGAGAGGCCCGCACACTCAGTCTGGATAGGGCAGGTCCCCAGGAATGTAAGATTGCACACTTCACTAGCTTGGGCAGGGCCTCCAAAGTGTTAGCCTATTGGGAAATTGTGTTAGTGCTTTTGGAGGGGATTGATATACCCCACCTGACACTCACCAGCTGAGGTAATTCCCTGGAGTTTCTGGCAGACTGGGTGGTATGATGTGGAGGTCAGACTTGTTGACTAGTTTTTAGTTTTTGGTTGTGCCGGTTCGGAGTTGGGTTTCCTTTGGATTCTGTAGTTTTTGCTACTCTGTGTACCTGTCGGGCTTAAGGGAGTCCGTTCGGGCTCTTGTTTGTTTGTGGTTAAGTTTACCTAGCGGATCTTATGGGGGACCTAGGTGGGTTTAGGTTATATATCCTTAAATTAGCTCTTTGATTGTCCTAGTCTTATTTCTGTTGACCTATATTCGTGATTGATTCTATATTTTTCATATGTTTTTACCTTTGTTTCTCAATTGACCTACGATGCCTACTGGGTACTTGTTGCTTTGGTACTCATGCTACACTCTGCATCTGTTTTAGTGATGCAGGTTCGAGCCCCAGTTATCAGCGTTGAGGTCGAGCCTGCAGTAGTCTGTTCTGGAGACGAGAATGAGCATATGGTGTTCTAGGGCTTCGTCTCCATTTCGTATTTACACTTAGATTTGACTTGCCTTTTGCCTTTTGCCTTTTGCCTCTTGCCTTTTGCCTTCTGAGGCAGTCTTGTTTGTGTGTTCCACTTTTGGGACTTGTAATGTTTCAGTAGTTCTATACATGTGACTTCCAGGTTCTGGGAGGTATATTTTTTATAAATAGTTTTGGGTTCGCTTTTGCTTTCTTTTTATGTGTTCTATTTATTTATGCTTCGTTTAGTTGAGGATAGTTCCCCCTCAGCCCCATTACTCTCATGTTCCGGGACAGGGTTCGGCTTGCCTACTTACAAGTTGGTAGGAGCCATCATGGCTCGAGAAACCGAGTCATGACACTTAACCCCCCAATCCTAAAATTTTATAATATGAAGACACTAATTTTTATGTGCCTGCTAATTTTTTTCTACAAGCAAAAAAATCTGATTCAATGTTCTGCCCTTAACAGGTCCGGAACTCTATTAGTTATCATCTAATAATTCGGGCTTTTGAAGATTAATTGACAAATGAGATATGTAGAATTCAAGCTGACAGAGCTACCACCCTCCTCTTACACAATTGCAGTGGTTGGAGCACGAAGAGATGGAGGCAGCAGCGGTGGTTGATGGTTCTTGCAGTGCCCTGGTTTATGGAATAATGTGATGATGTAAGTACCTTCAGTATTGTTTGTGTATTTGTTCAATACTTGGCATCCCAAGCAAAGAGAATATTCTTGAAGGTTGCTCATGATAGATCGCATATAGTACATGTTCTCTATGTCATTCTCTGACTTGTTAGCATCTTCAATTTCTACTAAGTATTACTTACTATTTAAATTTTGGTTCTGAGATTTTTACATATATCTTCATTCACAATCAAGTCTCCAAAGCTGTACAGCCATACATCTCTTCTCCTGTATAAGTTCTCTGTTTTTCTCAATTTAACAATTGCACCATAACTTAGACACCGAAAGCTTCGAAGATAAGCCACGAGATTTGTGACTTCTGTTTCATCGTTTTCATGTGATATTCTAAACAACTTAGAGCTTAGTTACTAACATTAACTTTTGACCTTAATCTGAAACAGATTGTGTAACGTGTTCCAACAAAGCAGTAAGAATAATAAGTAAAAACATAATGTTTAGTAAATTTTTTCTAACATGTTCCAAGCATTAGTAAATTCTTACCAGCGTGGTACCCGAGTCAACTATTAGTAAACCTGTAGCAGGATGATATCTGAGGCAACAAGTAATCACAAACAAAATGCAGAATCACAATGAACAACCCACACTTGAAGCCATAAATAAAATAAGCAGGTTCATTGCATGAGATTTATCAACATGATGTCTTTTCACACTCATCCCTTATGTTTTTCCCGCATACATTGCACAAAAATTACTACAAAGTGGTTAACATGCATACACTACATAACTTAGAAAATAAAGAATTACCTACCCCGAAAAAGCTTGAATGCTCTAACGAACTTGAGCTTTCCTGTTTTGTAATGTCTTGGCTTGTTATTGGTCTAAGACTATTACAAAATAGAACAATCAATGAACTATGGCCAAAAAATACCCGAATGTGTACTAAAATTTTAACCCAGCCTATTCCCATGATCATTTTACCCATCCAGGGATTTTCTCACCATTAATTCAAATAAAAAAAACCCTTCCCTAAGAGTACCATTATAGATTATAAGGCTTAAGAATCGAATTCTTAGTTACGGAGACTATTAAATTACCTATACCAAAAAGAATGGTGGAAAATTGAGGAACACAACCCGAAATCACCATTTTTTCCCAAGAACAAAGTTGAATAATAATTAACTATTTGGGGGCTTTTCTGCATGAGATCGTCATAGATTTGCTATAGCGGTCATCAACCCACTATAGAGGCCCCACCATAATAGGATTTCTCCCGCTATAGTTGATGATTCCACAAATTAGATGCATTTTGGGCTATATTTTAATAGAAATTGTGTCCTCAAATGCTTATTTTAGCTCAATATCTGATGAAAACCCTTAAGTTTTAGGTATTTGGAGTTTGAAGGAAACTATGGACACTACGTTACAAAAATGAACGAAAAGGCTTAAAAGAATGAAGAAATGAAGGCCTGAGGATCGTCGAGTCCACTTGGCGAATGACCGAAGGGTCTTACTTCACATTTTGTTCTAATGTAATGAGCCCTAAAGGTAAGGATCAAGTCCGTGGAAAAAGGGAGCATTCGGCGCATCGCTGAGAAGTTTCGCGAAGCAGTACCATGTCGCCCAATGACCCAGAGCATGACGATGCTGAAGGCTAGTGCAAGATGGCGATGAGCTACACTAAAGGGAGAATCACCGAGTTGATCGGCGATTCTGACTAACGATGCCGAATGATCCTCTGCAGCAAAAATATGTGAAAACTATAAATACTAGTTAGAGTTGTAGTTTTAAGTGTCGAACAATTATTATAATTTTCATATAGAATTGTACTTTTTAATATTATTGCTCTAAGCTTGAGAGGGTTTTGAAGACTTGAAGATCCAATGGATTTCATCTTTAAGATTTGGGTTTAGGTCTCTTGGATTCTTTAATTTTGGCCTGTATCAAAACTTAAATCTCCATACCTTGTTGAGTGCAAGCTCAATTTGGTATAAATTTCTATCTCTTATACATGTGTTGCTAAAACCCCAATTCTTGCGGTGTGATTTAGCGAATATAGATTAAGATAATGGTTGGGTCTTGCTTGGTAATAGTTTAATCATAGTTTAATTGTTATTTCATTTTGTAGTTGTGGATAAAATTAATGAATTTGTAGTTGCAAATACAAGTTTATTTATGTGTTTTCGGCTTGCTCGAGAGAGAGGTCGTAAAACTAAGACTACTAAATTGATGACCAGTGCGAGTGGGTCGACATGAGGTTCAGCTTAAGAGAGTGAACCTTAGTCCCATGTCCACACACTCAGCTCGAGAGAGTGAGTGGGTTAAGGTGTTGGCTGGTCTTCATGCGGCAAGTGGATGTCCGAGAGGAACGCATTTGAAACGGGGTAAGTTGCTCGAGAGAGAGCTTATCCTCCTTAAAGTCTAGCCTAGTCACAATTATTCTACGAATCTTCTATCGAAAGCATGTACCCAATCATCTAGATTAACTTGTATTACCATCACATCCCAAGGATCCCCTCTCATTACTTAGAAACCCTCGTTTAGCTTGCTATTTTTACTTACTATTGACAAAACCCCCCATTGTTAATAGACAGTCTGGTATCCCACTTTAATTTACAATGTTTTTAATCGTTAATGTCTTTAGCTACGACTAGTTAGAACTAAGTTTTATTTTTCTATTAATTCTCAAAACCACTCTCTTAGGAACGATCCCAACCCTTGGTTGAGTTACTAAACTATTGTAAGATCGTAGACACTTGCATCGGAAGTTGTGTCTTGATTACGCAAACATCAAAATGGCACCGCTGCTAGGGAGTAGTGTTATTTGAGAATTCTTATATTAGTAGAATTTTTGTTCTTCTTAGTTGTAGATCATGTACTTAATTTTTAATTTTGTATTTTGCTTGTTTGAGCTTTAAAAGAAGAGGAGGTGAATATATCAATCAACACGTGCAAGCTAATGGATTAGAGGTAATGATGAGTTGGGATCGTATCCTAACCTTCAAGCAATTGGAGGATAAAAGGGACCACAAGGCATGGGAAAGGTTTAAAGAACTGATCGCTCAATGCCAAATTCATGACATTCCCACATTAATCCTTCTTGACTGTTTCTGTAGAGGTCTTGTCCCCGGAAACAAGAGATTAGTCGACCAACTCATTTAGGGTGGTATTACAAAACAGTCATATGCGAGGGCAATCCAGCTGCTCGATAGCATGGCTAAAATGAAGCAAGAAGTAGAAAAGGATTTCATGTTAGCCGCACTGATGATTTTGATGGATGAGCTTGCCTAAATGATGATGAAGATCGAAGTCCAGTGAAAGAGGAAGGATAAATACATCCATCCTAATGAGCGACGAAGTCCCAAGGACAATGAGGTTAAATTCCTTGAGGGAATACTCTCAATCATTCTCCACAAGCTGACTGAACAAGATAGAGAGCTGGAAGAAATGAAGGAAAACATTGAAGGGATGAAGCGAATGATTTGGTCTCATTCCAGAGCCATCCAGCTGCTCAAGAACCTTGTGGGAAAGGCAAGGGCAAAGACAAGACCCTTGACTTATTAGATGCAAGCACTGACAGTGATGGATTTTATAGAAATGACCCCAACCAATCTGAAAGCGAATGTATGGCTTCTAATGAGGATGATATGTTAATAACGGAGAGGGATGAGTGGCGAACTAAGAAGCTGAATGATCCATCCAGGTTCAGGACTCCCCAGCCTACCACTACTACACCTCCAGCTCCAAAGTAGGCAATAGTATTAGCGTCTCAAGTACAAGGTCTTCCACCTAATTCAATGAATCAAGTAAACAGTGAGGGGCTGAGGACAATTCTGGAAGAAAAGCGCATGTCCATATACGGGGTTATAAACAGGCACTCAGAGACAATGGAATGCCTGAGATAGCACAAGTTCCAAATCTTCACCAAACCCCATGGCCCTTAATTCCAAACTCGGTAAGAGAGTTCTACAGTGCATACAATGCACTAATTCCACAGAAAAACCAGCTAGCAGCAACCTTTAAGGAAGTGGACTTTGTGGTAGTTAAAGGCAGGAGCTAGGGTGAAGTGTGATAGTGACGCGATCAATGCAGTCTTGGGCATGTCCACGAATATAGGGGATCACTGCCAGCACTTTATCAGAACAAAGAAGCTAGACGAGATGAAAAAGTGGTTAGCCTCACTAATTTCAGGCGAGACTCCGAAGTGGTTGACAGACAGAGTTTCGATTGAAAAAAAAGAACTAAACATAGCTGCAAGGTTCTGTTTTATTAGGAAAATATTATTTAGACTGGTTTTAGAGTCGCCACTTAATTTAATGAAGACTTAAAAGGGGTTCGGGTTCTTATTAGCACTTCGGGAAGGGTTTGAAAGCACCCAAAATACCCACTAATACGCGGTTATCCGGTAATTAATTATTTGGCTAAAATAATTTAACTTAACTTGAATGGCAAAATTGGACTATTTTATAGTTTAAGACTGTTTTTAAAAGGGGAACGCTTTGGTAGACTATGTTTTAATATTATACGAAGTGAGTATTTAATTAGTTAAATTTTTAGGAGATTAGTTCAGAATGGCTATCTTTCGGGGAATTAAATTGTGGTAACCTTAAGACTAACAACAAATAATGACAGGTAAACAAATATAAAATGAGAAAGTAAAGAGAGAAATTTGGACCCAGGTGCAACCCACGGTTGCCATCCACGGACCATAGGTCAGACCACGGCCCGTGCGGGTGGTCCTTGGTTCACCACTGCAACCCCTCCCTCGCCAAGCTCAGAAAATTGGCTAAGTCTTGACTCACAGACAGGCCCACGGTCCGTAGATCAGACCACGGTCCGTGGATTGAGACTTCCCTTACCTAGCCTCTGACACAAACTACGGTCGACCAGCACGGACCGTCATTCGATCCACGGTTCGTAGGTCTGACCGTAGATGAGGGTCAGCAGCTAGTTAGCTGAAAATTATTGATAGGTCAACTTCAGATGGTCATACTATTTAGCACATAAATATTTGTGTGTCCCATTACCTATGGTATTATAGATAATTGAATTATCTTTCCAACGCCACCAAGTTTGCTAAATTCCGACCTCCGAGTAAAAAGTTATACTAGTTTTAGTGAAGCCCTGTCAGGCAGACTCGACCTACGGACCCAATCGACGGTCCGTCGATTGATTGACGGCCCGTCAGTCCAATCCGTCGATCACTCCGACAACAGTTATTTCAGGGGTCATTTGGTCTTTTCCTATTTCGTTAAACCCCTAAGATACGTCGTTTAAACCCTAAATCATGAGGTTTTAATCAGTTCAAGCCTAGAAACATAACTAGAACTTATCCAAGTCAATTCATTAATCAAAATCTTAGAAAATTAGAATCAAGAGAGGAGAAAAAGGTCAAGAACCCTAGTTCAAGAACGCAACAAGGTTCCATCACTTCCAGCCTCGAAATTGAAAGATTTCTCCGTGGAATTCGTCACCAGGTATGTGAGATTTCACTAGTGGGTTCCTTTCACCCATTAGGTCCCTAGAATTCAGTCAGATTCTTGATTCCAT